>APFE031165627.1:31411-49115 GCA_000404065.3 Pinus taeda | reverse complement strand
TTGTAGCTATGCTGAACATAGGGGAGGCTCTCATCCCATGTGCATGGATGCTTTGAGTTGTACATGCGTAGAATGTGTACGATCATCCTGTTGACAACCTCTATTTGACCATTAGTTTGAGGATGGAAGGTTGTGGACTTAGTGAGTTTGGTGTCTAGCATCGACCACAGACTGGACCAAAATATACTGAGGAACCTATTGTCCCAATCTGAGATGATAAACTATGGGATCCCAAAGTGTACCCATACTCGTTCAAAGAAGAGTTTAGCAGTGGCTTCTGCTGTGATATTCTTTTTGCAGGTTGCATAATGGCCGTCTTCGAGACCTGTCGACGACCACAAAAACACAGTCATTTCCTTGATTAGTGGAAGGAAGGCCTGACATGTAATCCATGGAGATGGATTCCCAAGGTCAACTAGGAGTAGGCAGCGGGGTATAGAGGCCTTGCTTCTTGATGGTTGGTTTGAAAATGGTGCAGGCAGTGCATGATCTGATGTACTTCCCAACATCATGTTGAAGATTCAGCCAATAGAAATACTTCTACAGTACTGCCACCATTTTTTCAACCTTGAAATGCCCAACAACTTGACTGTAGTGTGCTTCCCAAATCATCTTGGCACGCTCGCTTGAAGGAACACAAAGGTGACCCAGGTGACATAACAAGGCATGTTGGAGGTGAAAATCTGGAACATGCTGACCCTCCAAGAGTGTCTAGTATGTGTGGCCAAATTTCGGGTCGCTTTTGTAGATAAGTGGCCAATTCGAAGTCTCGTGCCCACAAGAGTTGAGCATGGTGGTTAATGCCATGATCGGTGGTTGACTGAGGCAATCTACAACATTATTGGTGCTGCCCTTCTTATACTTGATATTCAAATGGAACTGTTGTAGGTATGTGGACCACTTCTGATGGTGATCATTCTGCAATTTCCTTTGGGTCTGTATGAAATGCAGGGGTGGATGGTCTGTGTGGATGACCGTTTCCTTCCCCAAAATGTAATGCTTCCATTTTCGGCAGGCTTGCACAATGGAATACATCTCTTTGTCATAAGTGGGATACTTTCAGACTATGTCTAAAAGTGTCTCACTGTGACATGCCACTGGATGCCGTGTTGAGTAAGGACTGCCCCAGTATCATAGTCAAAGGCATCTGTCTCGAACTCAAATAGTTATTGCAAGTCTGGTAATACAAAAACTAGTGCTGAGTAGAGGCGGCCTTTCAACTCTGTGAATGCCTTCTGTTGAGATTCAGACCAAAAGAATTTTTTTCGCTCCTCCCTTGGTGACTTGACTCAAGGGCCAAGTGATATGAGAAATCCCAACACGAACCTGCAGTAGAAGTTGGCAAGGCCTAAAAAGTTGCGAAGCTCTGTCAGAGTGGTTGGAGATAGTGTTATAGACATATTTGGGCACTACAACCCAAATCATATATGTCGATAAACCAAGGGCTCTTTAACCCCTAAAAGTGTTGTTTCATACCCTAAAAGATCATGGTCAACTGATTACATCATTACCAGAAGTTCCACCTGAAAAACCACTCAAAATTGGCTAAACCTGGACCATACTGATCGCTCCTTGGTCAAGGTGTGATACATATTGACTCCTACACTAGCCAGGTGCGATGCATACTGAAGAGGCCTTCTATGGGGCCTGATGAGTGAGAATGGACAAATGTCTGAGGCAGTTTGCTAAATGGATGCTCATGGAATCTTCTAGAAACTTCCTCTATGACACTTACCTCTCTGAATTCGCCCAGTGATGAGTAAGAGATCCAAGAAATCTATAAGTGGAACTAAGAACTACAAGTGGAATGACACTAATAAAAAACCTAGAGATGACTCACACCTCTAGAAATTTTTTATAAATGAATCCCTCATCTGAGAGATCTAGAGGTTGGAATTTTGTAATCTGTAAAGAAGTGCCGTTAGTTTGTCTTTGAGAAGAAGCATTGTATTGTTGGGTGATCTTGCTTTTCATGAGGTGAAGAGGGCTTTGATGCTGTGAAGATGATGTTGGATCAGACAGCTAGGTTGTAATCCTCTCTTCTACTATTAATAAAGTTCTTTGAATTTTCCTCCATATAATTGTGTATTTGTGAATCTTGTTGTTTGTGAATGCAATTGTATGGTCAATGTATTTCTGATTCTGCATTGTTTATGATATTATAGATCGAGATGCTTTGATGGTGTTTTGTTACTTTGTCTCTACAGGTATTCTCTAAAGTAGGATAAATAGGAGAGGAGTGGTAAGCTCTATCAAGGGAGAGAGAAATAAAGCAAGGAATCAAGCGGAAGATCCAGGTTGGTCCTCTTTGCTTCTCTCTTATCTATGATGCATAAAAGAAAACACAAATTGCTTTGATTGTTTGTTTCTAAGATAGCTACCCATCTTAGTGGGACTAGCAGATCAAAAAGACACTAGTTTTGAGCATTGGATTGCCACCATATGGGGGGCAATATGCTTTTTCATTGTTCCCTCCTGGAGAACAATCATATGAGAGTTCACAAGAAAATTTAGGTCAAATTGGAATTACATCCAGTGGTTGGCTACCAATACTGCCTCAACAACCAAGAATTGTACATTCAATGCAACCAGCCCAACCTGTGTCGAATATTACCACTACACATACTATTGTAACTGTGTCGCAAGTACAAGAACAACCTGTTGTATGCCAACCTCAAGTCTCTTAGGTTGCTATACAACAACCTCTTGTCTCTATGGCTCAATCACAACCTCATATTATTTTTTCCTTACCTGGAACGAATCAGGCTCAAACGGGTACTAGAACTCTGCATATTGGTCAAACATCCAGTATTGGGCAACAACAAATGGTCTAACAACCATGGCTACTGTAATATCAACAAACGCAATTCCATCAAGCTTACCGAGGACCTGAGCAACAAGGCTTTTTAGGTAATGGGCAACTACATTTTCAAAAAGGTTATCAACAACCATACTATAATGGTTATGCCCATCAACCTTATCAAAGTTATCAACATCAGTTACATTATGCTGGTATGAAAAGACCTACTGCTCAGGTGATCCCATCTTATCCTGGGTATGCTTCGCCAAACTTGGATCAACAGTTTCCTTTTGTAGCAACTCTAGAATGATCAAATCTGAACCGGCTAACAAATGATCGGATTGCTTACGCCCCTTGGTGGCCAACGATTCCTCATAAAATTCCCTATGATATTCCTAAATTCAATGGAAATCCAGGTGAAGATCCATCGAATCATGTAATGAATTTTCATTTGTGGTGTTCATCTAACACCCTCAATGATGATTCGATTAGGCTTCACCTTTTTCAATGAACACTAACTAGTTTGGCAGCAAAATGTTATATTGAATTGCATAGAGCTTCATTCGATAATTTCAACGCCCTTGTCACTACTTTTTTAACCCACTTTTAGTTACCCATAAGGTACGAAATGGGAATAGAACTCCTTACCAACTTCAAATAGACAAAAACCACTCACATATATGATCATATTCATGAGTGGCGACGTCGTCGTCGAATTGTAAAGATGTATGTTCTTGATCAGATTCTAGCTGAGCGGTTTATTAAGTCATTATTACCTTCTATTACTGAAGATGTGGCAAAAGGAAGAGTTGTCACTGAAGAGCAATTCATTGCTTGTGCATAATATTTTGACTTGATCTATACTCATTCTGGCACACTTTATGACAAAATCCCTAATGCTCCTAGACTAGAATTTTCTGTTCCTCCCCCTCCTAAATCAAACAGGGACTCTCATGGCGGTGATGGCATGATTGGTACCTCAAGTACGCAAACTACAAAGGCTCCATTTGGTAAAGCCCTTGCAGTTTCTAATAAAAAAGCAAATGACAAACTTATTGCCTCGGAGGTTAATCCCGTATCATTTGACAAGGGAAAAGAACCAAAGCAACTAGGTGGGATTGACCCATCGGATTCCAAACTTGTTGCCTTTAACCATAAAGGATACGAACCTCAGTTACTGACCCAACTTTCTTTCCTTATACAAGTAAAAACCCTCAACAAAACTGTTCATCGAACAATCATTGATGCGGGGGCATCTACCTGTATTATGTCAATGAGTTGCTGGAAAACTTTAGGCTCACCACCCTTGTCACGATCATCAACGACATTAAAAGCATTTGATGGAAGAAAATACACACTGTATGGGATATTAAGTAACTTGCAGGTTGAATTGGGGGGCAAGACAATAGAAATTGAAGTCAAGGTCATTGACGGAAACCTTGACTACAATATCTTACTAGGCAGGCCCTAGATTTATGCTATGGCTGCTGTTGTGTCAACATATTTTAGAAATATTGCATTTCCCTTCCAAAACGGAATTATAGTCATTGACCAACTAACCTTTTTCCCCAACAGTTCACAAGATACTAGAAGCATTCCAATGATCCATGGAAGCTCTCCATCGCTTCAAAATGTCGGAGTAGGTCTCCTAAAAGACCTTGCCTTAATGGGTACTTTTTCCTTCCCGCCTCTGAGTAATCTAGCGGAAGTGGCCACAATGGAAACCTATCATATGATATCTTCTACGTCATTAAAGATTAAGAAGAATTCTAAACATTTTGATAATATGGATCATTGCCAGGTACTACCCCCAAGCCCCATAGAAATTTTGTAGCAATCAATTTTATGAGCTTGGGAAGTAAACTCAAATCAACACTCATCGAGTGTTTAGATAGACAGGTCTATAGAGTATGGCACTTCTTCCGATCCTTGGTCTCGTATACATTCTACATATGAAGGAATCATTCAGTCAATGATGATAGGAGAGGCACCATGGGAAGATTATCACCATCGCTCACACCTTCAAGATAACAACGAAGATTATTCTAGCGACCTTAATCATCCTTCAGTTTTTGATTTTCTATCAAATACTGTAAATACGGTGGATTCCGAGTGAAATTTGTCCAATATTGAAGAGACTATCGCCATTAATATCTCGACCAAACCAAATGTTGTAGAGAATATTCATGTTGGCAAAACTTGTTCTCCTTCAAAACTCCAAATATATTGCGCTCTCTTTTACAAATTCAGAGATGTCTTTGCATGGTCATATGAAGAGATGCCAGGCATTGACTCGAGCATCATTGAACATGAAATCAAGATGTATCCAGATGTCAAACTAGTATGACAACAGATTTGACTGGTTCACTCGAAGAAAGTCGTTGCCATTAAGGAAGAAATTGAAAAACTATTGCATGCTGGTTTCATTTGCCCTGTCCCTCTCACTGATTGGGTATTGAATATTTTTCCTGCGATGAAAAAGCAAGGAATGATTAGAGTGTGCATCGATTATAGGGATGTAAATCAAGCTTGTCCAAAAGACACCTACCCTACACCCTTCATCGACCAGAAAATTGATGAATGTGCCGGATGCGAAATATTTTCATTCATGGATGGATTTTTCGGATACAATCAAATTAATATCTACCCATAGGACTATTCGAAGACTGCATTTATATGTCCGTGGGGCACATTCGCGTACTGTAAACTACCTTTCGGTTTGAAGAACGCAGGGGCAACTTTTCAGAGGGAGATGAACTACACCTTCCATGACATCAAGCACATCGTTCAACCGTATCTCGATGATCTACCGGCTCATTCGCAAAAGCAGACTGACCATCCGCAAAATTTGAGAGCTATATTTCTGCGTTGCCAAGACTACAAGATATGACTCAATCCACACAAGTGTGTGTTTTGTGTTGGTTCTGGTCAAGTACTTGGTTTCGTAGTTTCTAAGGACGAAATTCGACTCGACCCGTGTAAGGTTCAGGCAATTATTGACATGCCTCCACCTTCAAATTTGGTTCAGACTCAGAAAATCCAAGGGAAAGAAAACTTTCTAAGGAGGTTCATTCTAGATTACACCGAACTTGCTAAAGGTTATACACGTCTTTTGAAAAAAGAAGTACTCTTCAACTGGGATTAGGTTGCACAAGCTTCCTTTGATGCTTTAAAGGATTCCCTAGTAAAAGCATCATTAATGTACGCTCCTGACTATCAAAAATACTTTAACTAGTATCTCGCTGCTACAGATACAACCATCACAATGGTTTTAGTACAAGAAGACAATGGAATAGAAAATCTGGTATATTATTTAAGCCACAACTTAAATGATACAGAAAACAAGTACTCCTATGTTGAAAAGCTGGCTCTAGTAGCTGGTTAAGTAGTACAAAGATTTCAACACTATATACTCTTTCGCAAAACTACCATTCTGTCAGATTGAAACCCTATGACCAACATTCTGTCGTGTCAATTGTTAGGGGGCAAATATTCTAAATGGATAGCCATTTTGCAAGAGTTTGATTTGGAATTCACCAAATCCTAATCAAAGAAATCTCTACTCTTCATAGAGTTACTTTGTGACCTCCCATAGTCGTCCAACGATTCAACATCTAAAGCATCAATCGTGGATGCAACTCTATTTCTAATATTGTCAAGCGATCCGTGGTATGGAGATATAATGATCTATCTCCAAACCCAAACCTTTAGGCCTAACACCTCTTGCTCTGAACAATGATGTACTTGACATCAAGCCAAAGACTACATGATCGTTGGTGATACAGTTTACCGTCGTGGTGTCGATACAGTCCTACGAAGGTGCCTCACACATGAGGAGGCCGAAAAATTCCTGAATGATTGTCATTCAGGTGTGTGTGGGGGTCATCAATCTGGTTACGCTATAGCACAAAAGATCTTACGAGCTAGTTACTTCTGGCCCACTATATTCAAAGATTTCATTATTGCAGTCAGAAGTTGCCATGCTTGTTAGATTTTTGACCGCAAAACCAGATTACCACCTGCATTGCTGGATCCAGTAGTTGCTGTTGGGCCATTCGCTAAATGGGGCATATATTTCATGACATGTAACCCCACCTCGGCCGGGGGGCACGGGAATATCATAGTCGCGGTTGACTATTTTACAAAATGGGCCGAGGTGATGCCTACATTAAACAACAATGGCGAAACGACTGATCTTTTTTTTTCAATCATGTAGTCTCTAGATTTGGTGTTCCAATGGATATAGTCACAGATCATGGATCGCATTTTCGCAATCACATGATGGTTGAATTGATTGCCAAATTAGGATTGTCCCACGATAGTTCTACTCCATATTATCTGCAGGCTGACGGACAGGTTGAGGCAATCAACAAAGTCCTGAAGCGCATGATACAAAGGATGATTGGAGTCCACAAACGGAATTGGCATTTAATCCTGTACTTAGCTCTGTGGGCATATAGGACATCGGTAAGAAATGTAACTAGATTTACACCCTTTCAGTTGGTGTATGGTTTGGAAGCTGTCTTACCGATTCAGTGTGAAATTTCATCTCTTAAGCTCGCAATCGATCTACTTCCTGAAGCTTTGGGGGAAGAGGCTTGTTTTTTGGAAATAACCCACTTGGATGAAATCTGTCGTGATCTCGTGTTAGTTAATGAAGCTCATAAGAAATGTGTCAAGGTGCAATTTGAAAAAAATGTCAAGCCTCGTGTCTTCTCAAAAGGTGACTTGGTCTTGCTGTATGATCAGGACTCTGACAAATTGGGAGCAGGTAAGTTCGAGCCATTATGGATGGGCCCCTACATTGTTAAATGAGTATTGGCAAAAAGATCCTACGAGTTGGTAGATTACGATGGAATTCCACTATCACAACCTCGAAATGGGTTGTATATTAAGCGTTACTATGCTTGATTAAGTGTAGTAATCTCTTTGAATATATGTTTTTGTTACATGAGCAATGTTTCTGCAAGGTTCAAGCTTGTTAAAAAATAAACCCGCCTATGAGCAATGTTTCTGCAAGGTTCAAGCTCATTAAAAAATAAACCCGCCACTGAGCACATGTTAACGCATGGTTCAAGCTCATTAAAAAATAAACATGCCTTCAGTAAACGACCTCTGTGGTTGCGTTGGTATCACCCTTTTGAGCCTTGGTTGTGTTCCTACCATCACCTCCATTATTTTGGCCGATCATACGCTTCCACTTGATTGTTTACCCTTTTGAGGAACAACTACGATGAGTGATTCTGTTAGCCACCCTCTTCACACTGCCATGTTTTGAGAAGTTCCAAACTTACTTGGAACCAGTTGCTACCTGAAAACATCACTCGTTCCTAAAAAACGAGTCTCTTTTAAGATCTTCTTAGACTCATTAAATATGAAAAGATTGCCAAGCTACTGGCCTTTCCAGCTCGTTAAAGTAAAGGGAAGCGCCATCCCTCCTGTACATTTTAATTTTTTTGGACCTGAGGGATCATCCCACAAAAAGATCAAGTGCTTGTGTTTTTCGGCTCGCTAAAGTGATCGAAAAGTCATCCATTTTGTATTATTTTATACTTGTTCGGACTTAAGAGATTATGCTATGAAAAAGGATTTCTGGAGTTTCCTTTTCATCCCTTTTAAAACTCTCCAAACATGAAAAGGACCAAGTTATACTTGTTGTTAAACTTGTTAAAACAACAGCGAAAATCTTGTCCACTCGGACAAGAACAAGTTTCACTATCGCTGGGCTCGCTAAAACACAGTGACAGGTTTGCCCAAAGGGAAAATTATAGAACAAGAATATGTTATCCTCCTCAAGCTTGACAAAGATAAAGAGGTACTGGTCAGCAATGACTGGGGAAAAAGGGAAGAAAACTTGAAGAACTTCATTGGTAGCAGGTCGCTCTTGATCATGACACTTTCACTCCATCACCATGATTGAGTCGGTTTGGGTTATTCCGTTCACCAGTCATATCACCATTGGTCCTCCACACCATCCATATTTTTGAGTTAACACTACCAATCTATCTCAGTGTCACCGATATGTTCAAGAGAAGTCATTCAAAGAATTCACCACCCAGCTAACGCCTCATCCACTACAATACCTTCACCCTCCATTTTCCATGACTGCCATTCTTGAACCTTGTATCATAAGATCGTTTTCACCTCCAGAAAATAATTTTCTTCGTTTAGTGTCGTAGATGTGGGATACATTAAGACCCTCCTACGATGGGTTACTTCTTGTCGACATCAGCTCATTATCCAAGAAGTTGACTTATAAACAACCCTTTCAGTACTTTAAAGCTTGCATGCCTCAATGGCAAGTTTCTCACTTCTGGCGATAGGTTTACATCAATGGCCTTTGACTGAAAGATTTTACGTGGTGTTTGACGTTAGATCATATATTCACACCACATGAATTGTACTGTAGTACCTTGAGGATCATTATCATTATGAGTGATTCCTCTTGCGCTTGTTAACAGCTCACATCATTGGTTGGTAATCAGGCCCATGTTCGACTTCAGAACATCTTTTCACATGGATCGACTTGTACATTGGGCAAAGATTGAACGATTTTGAAGGCACCGGATCTAGTTTCATCCATCTAGACTGTGATAAATTCAGGAATATAAAAACATCAAATGTACACTAAAGTTGCATAGATGATCATCCAAGCTAAGGGATGATGACTCTACATACATAGAATCACCAGTCTGCAACAATAGATGATTATCTATCCTATGTACATGGAAATGAAGTTATAAAGCTGAGGATGGGAATGCCTGCCTAAGATAGATCATGAAAATAATATGATGATGTATTATATTGTATTTTATACAGGTCACCTTCCAATTCGAATACCTCGGATCCTCATGATAACGCATTTCACCCGACATCAAAAGATTTATGACCTCATGCTTTAGGGGGGAAACTTTTATAGACATATTTGGGCACTGCAACCCCAATCATATATGTCGATAAACCAAGGGCTTTTTAACCCGTAAAAGTGTTGTTTCATACCCTAAAATATCATGGTCAACTGATTACATCATTTCCCAGAAGTTCCACCTGAAAAACCACTCAGAACTGGCCAAAACTGGACCATACTAACTGCTCCTTGGTCAAGGTGCGATGCATATTGACTCCTACACTTGCCAGGTGTGATGCATACTAAAGAGGCCTTCTGTGGGGTGCGATGAGCAAGAATGGACAAATGTCTAAGGCAGTTTGCTAAGTGGATGCTCATGGAATCTTCTAGAAACTTCCTATATGACACTTGTTTCTCTGAATTCACCCAGGGATGAGAAAGAGATCCAAGAAATCTCCAAGTAGAACTAAGAACTACAAGTGAAATGACACCAATCAAAAACCCAAAGATGATTCACACCTCTGCAAGCATCTATAAATGGATTCCTCATCTGAGAGATCTAAAGGCTGAAATTTTGTAATTTGTAAAGAATTGCTGTTAATTTGTATTTGAGAAGAAGCATTGTATTGTTGGGTGATCTTGCTTTTCATGAGGTGAAGAGGGCTTTGATGCTAGATCAAAAAACTGGGTTGTAATCCTCTCTTCTACCATTAATAAAGCTCTTTGAGGTTTCCTCCATACAATCGTGTATTTGTGAATCTTGTTGTATGTGAATGCAATTGTATGCTCAATGTATTTCTGATTTTGCGTTGTTTATGATATTATAGATCGAGATGCTTTGATGGTGTTTTGTTACTTTGTCTCTACAGGTATTCTCTAAAGTGGGATAAATAGGAGAGGAGTGGCAAGCTCTATCAAGGGAGAGAGAAATCAGGGAAGGAATCAAGCGGAAGATCCAGGTTGGTCCTCTTTGTCTCTCTCTTATCTATCACACTTAAAGGAAAATGCAAATTTCTTTGATTGTTTGTTTCTAAGATAGCTACCTATCTTAGTGGGACTAGTAGATCGAAAAGACACTAGTTTTTTAGGGAAAACTAGTGTCTTTTCAATCTTCTAAAACCACTAAGATGGGTAGCTATCTTAGAAACAAACAATCAAAGCAATTTGTGTTTTCCTTTAAGTATGATAGATAAGAGAGAGGAAAAGAGGACCAACCTGGATCTTCTGCTTGATTTCTCTCTCCCTTGATAGAGCTTGCCACTCCTCTCCTATTTATCTCGCTTTAGAGAATACCTGTAGAGACAAAGTAACAAAACACCATCAAAGCATCTTGATCTATAATATCATAAACAATGCAGAATCAGAAATACATTGACCATACAATTGCATTCACAAACAACAAGATTCACAAATACACGATTGTATGGAGGAAAACTCAAAGAACTTTATTAATAGTAGAAGAGAGGATTACAACCCAACTATCTAATCCAACATCATCCTCCCAGCATCAAATCCCTCTTCACCTCATGAAAAGTAAGATCACCCAACAATACAATACTTCTTCTCAAATACAAACTAATAACAATTCTTTATAGATTACAAAATTCAAGTCTCCAGATCTCTCAGATGAGGGATCCATTTATAGATGTTTGCAGAGGTGTGAGTCATATCTGGGTTTTTGATTAGTGTCATTTCACTTGTAGTTCTTAGTTCCACTTGGAGATTTTTTGGATCTCTTACTCATCCTTGGGCGAATTCAGAGAGGCAAGTGTCATAGAGGAAGTTTCTAGAAGATTCCATGAGCATCCACTCAGCAAATGGCCTCAGAAATTTGTCCATTTTTGCTCATTGCACCCCACAGAAGGCCTCTTTAGTATGCATCACACCTGGCTAGTGTAGGAGTCAGTATGCATTGCACCTTGACCAAGGAGCAATTAGTATTGTCCAATTTTGGCCAGTTCTGAGTGGTTTTTCAGGTGGAACTTCTAGGAAATGATGTAATCAGTTGACCATGATCTTTTAGGGTATGAAACAACACTTTTAGGGGTTAAATAACACTTGGTTTATCGACATATATGATTGGGGTTGTAGTGCCCATATATGTCTCTAACAATTGCCCCCTAAAGTATGAGGTCGTAAATCTTCTGATGTAAAGTGAAATGCTTTATCATGAGGATCCGAGGTATTCAAACTGGAAGGTGACCTATATAAAATACAATACAATACATCATCATCATATTATTTTCATGATCTAGCTAAGGTGGGCATTCCCATGCTCAGCTTTATAAATTCATTTCCATGTACATGGGATAGATAATCGTCTGCTGTTGCAGAATAGTGATTCTTTGTATGTAGTTATCATTGCTTAGGTTGGATGATCATCTGTGTAGCTTTAGTGTACATTTTATGTCTTTCTATTCCTGAATATATCACAGCCTAGATGGATGAAACTAGATCTAGGATCTTCAAACTCATTCAGTCTTTGCTTGATGTACAAGTCGATCCATGTGAAAATATGTTCTAAAGTTGAACATGGAAAGACATCGCCTGATTACTAGCCAATGATGTAAGCTGTTAACAGGCACGAGAGGAATCACTGATAATGATAATGACCCTCAAGGTACTATAGTACAATTCATGCGGTGTGAATATATGATCTGATGTCGAACACCACGTAAAATCTTTCAGTCGAGGGCCATTGATGTAAACCTGTCGTCGAAAGTGAGAAACTTGCCATTGAGGCATGCAAGCTTCAAAGTACTGCAAGGGTTGTTTCTAAGTCAACTTCTTGGATAATGAGCTGATGTCGACAAGAAGTGGCCCATCGTAGGAGGGCCTTAATGTATCCCACATCTACGACACGAAACGAAGCATATGATTCTCTGGAGGTGAAAACGATCTGATGATGCAAGGTTCAGGAATGGCAGTCATGAAAAATGGAGGGTGAAGGTATTGCAGTGGATGAGGCATTAGTTAGGTGGTAAATTCTCTAAATGACTTCTCTTGAACATATCAGTGACACTGAGATGGATTGGTAGTGTTAACCCCAAAATATGGATGGTGTGGAGGACCAAAGGTGGTATGACTGGTGAACAGAATAACCCAACCCAACTCAATCATAGTGATGGAGTGAAAGTGTCATGTTCTAGAGCGACCTGCTACCAATGAAGTTCTTCAAGTTTTCTTCCCTTTTTCCCTAGTCATTGCTGACTAATACCTCTTTATTTTTGTCAAGCTTGAGGAGGATACCATATGCTTGTTCTATAATTTGCCCTTCGGGAAAACCTGTTGCTATGTTTTAGCGAGCCTAGCGATAGTGAAACTCGTTCTTGTCTAGGTGGATAATTTTGTCGCTATCGTTTTAACGAGTTTAACGACAAGGATAACTCGGTCCTTTTCATGTTTAGAGAGTTTGAAAAGGGACGAAAAGGAAACTTCAAAAATCCTTTTTCGTAGCATAATCCCTTAAGTCCGAAAAAGTATAAAATAATACGAAAGGGATGACTTTTCAATTGCTTTAGCGAGCTAAAAACGACAAGCACTCGATATTTTTGTGGGATGATCCCTTAGGTCCAAAAATATTAAAGTGTACAGGAGGGATGGCACGTCCCTTTACTTTAACGAGCTGGAAAGGCTAGTAGCTCGACACTCTCTTCATATTTAACGAGTCTAAAAAGAGATTAAAAGAGACTCATTTTTGAGGAACGAGTGATGTTTTTGGGTAGCAACTGGTTCCAGGTAAGTTTGGAACTTCTCAAAACATGGCAGTGTGAAGACGGTGGCTAACAAAATCACTCATCACAGCTATTCCTCAAAAGGGTAAACAATCAAGTGGAAGCATATGATCAACCAAAAGAATGGAGGTGATGGTAGGAACACAACCAAGGCTCAAAAGGGTGATTGAAATGCAACCACAAAGGTCGTTTACTGAAGGCTGGATTATTTTTTAATGAGCTTGAAACTTGCGTTAACATGTGCTCAGTGGCCGCTTTATTTTTTAACGAGCTTGAACCTTGCAGAAACATTGCTCATACTAGTAATCAAAGATGTTTCTTATTGGTAGGTTTATTTTTTAGTGAGCTTGAACTCTATGATAACATATGCTCATTGCGTTTAATGTAGTCTAGAAACGACCAAACTACAAAGCTAACTACACTAAAATCTAAGGAACTACTGAGATTAGGTAGGATGGTTTTATCTTTCATCTAGACACAACCCTTCCTTTGCTTCGTCTACGCGCTGCAGACAAAGGTGAATGGTGGTCAGACCAATCACCTAATCTAATAAGTTGAAACTAAAAAGCTAAAAATGCTAAAAAGCTAAAAAAATGAAATTGGTCGTTTTTCACTTGCATACAAAGGTTTGCATGCCCCCAGGTATGGAGAAAAGGAGAGTCTCTAAGTCACCGTATGGAAGTCTTTGCAATTAGTCAGGATTGTTTCGTCCATAGAGCAGACAAAATACTTCCTTGGATTTGGCCATCGAAATAGACAAAGGTTCGCCTATCGAAGCATACTAGGGTGCATGCCCCCAAGCTTCATTACATTCACCAGACTACTCGTGGTAATTAGGATGATGAAATGAAGGTTGAAGAGACATTCTTGATGCAAAGAGACCATTCAGGGATGATGTTTGACTTGTAGCTGTGTTTGAACCAGGAAATGAAAGCTGGTCGATAAGTTGTACCATTTTGCCTTCATGTGGGAAACACATCACTCGAAAGAGTGTGGAAACAATAGCTTCCATGCTATAAACATAGTCATGCCCAAGGATAGATTATAATCTAATGGCCCTTAGAATACCATCACGTTCAAGTGAACGGTTTTCCTTTTCAAAGTTATCGGCAAAATCAGAAGGATCCCTAATGATCAACTAGTTCCTTTGTTAAAGCCTGACAAATTTTGTGTCTCAGGCAGAAGCGATGGTGAACCAAGCACTTTCCAAGCAGTTGAGGAAAGGATACTCACTGAAGCCCATTCATCTATGATAGTGCCAGATACGATCATTTTATAAACTTGTACTATGATCCGAAATGGTACATTAGACGAAAGGCGGGGGCTTGTTAGTTGATTCCAATTGAAGGAAATGACCAGACTGCTTGGAGGGGGTACCGGATAAATGGCTGGATGAACCCCTTGAATTGGGGAATTTTCCTCATGTTGTAAAGGAACAGGTGGATTGCCCCCAAGTTCATTAGACTCTGTATTAACAAAAAGAATTTGAATGGTGTCGTTCTCATTCTCTTTGGAAATTGTACCATCTGAAGGTGGACCTTCTAAACGCAAGACTGGGTTGACTGCCATCTCGACCTATTGACTTTGGTCTGGTATGGACTCAGAAGATACACTTTCAATGATAGGTGCTTCGATCGATGATTGAGTTATGTCAGTCATATTTTCAACTAGCAATGGACTTGGTAAGAGTTTCTTGTATCCAGGTGGAAGCCCCTGTGGTAAAGCAGGACGATTATGCAAGATTCTCTTGGCCTCATCTAGAAAAGGACAATGGGGAAGGTGATCGTCTCCTTCACATAATAGACATGGAGTTTTGACCTTTCTTTCCTATCTAGGACTTTCATTTTCACTAGTTGATGGTGTGATGTCAACATGATCGCTAGAGGTTGATGACATCGAACAGTGTGAACGGGGAGACCATTCTCTCAAGATCCGTAGAATGCAAGGACAATCTCAATGAAAACAGTTTCCTTTGGAAATTAGACAAGGATATCTAGGAGATTTAATGTGTGGATTTTCACCAGATGATTCATTGTTGCCCCCTTGCTTAACTAACTTCTTCTTCTTCTTCTTCTCCTTCCCTTTCTTCTTCTTCTCAGCCACTTGGTTACTAGTATCACTATTTTCACCAAGCAAAGAGGAATAAGGGGAGGGAGAAACAAATGAAGTAGAAGGTGAAGGGTCACTTTCGGTATCAATTGGTTGCTGATTCGATTACTGAGGAATCACGATATTTTGAACGACAGAGGTTGACAATAGCCATATCGGCAGACCAATTGTGATTCCTGGAAAGGACAATGTGGCCATATATGGAGCACCAATGTTTCCCCAAGAAGAAAATGGACTAGGATTCCCTTCAAGAGGGATTCCTTGATTGGTGGACTCCATTACCTCAACCTAAGATCAACGAAGGAACAAGGATGTTATTTTGAATTAAATAAGTTTTAAATATGTTTTGACACAACCTTGCTTTTTCAATTTTTAAGAGTCGAGAAAAAGCTAAAGATGACTCTAGTCGGCTTTGATTTTTAATGAGCCTGAAGTGACAGGTGCTCAGATGGACCTTTTCTTTTAAGGATTCGAAAAGGAACGAAAGTGACTACTCTAGAAATCTAGATAGAGGGATTACTAAACCAATCACAAAACTGCAATATACACCATGGTGGTAAATTAAAGATAAATTACCAAGGACTTTTGTACAATAGTCAATCTTCCCGAATGCTGTGTTCAGTGCATTGAGATCGATAAGGCAACATACATGACTTCCTATGGATAAAGGATATCTGTTGGGTCCCTATAATACTAGTGATTACCCCATTACTATAGTAGTTGTACCCCTTATTAATATTGTTGTGCCCCTACTAGTCCCATATTGTTATTAATGTGCCCCATAGAATCCCTCTATTGTTATTTTTGTGGCTTTATATTATTATTGTTAGGTTGGCTGGGTTATATTGTGACTCCTTAGAATCCTGTATATAGAAAGGAGGTTTTGTCATTTGAATCATCCAAGAATGGTTCATTTATGTAATGTAAAGGAGGTTGCCCCCTCAAAGAGGCTGAATTCTAAGGCATTGATCTATCTTTTCTATCTTTTCTTAAGCTGGTTTCGTAACATTTGGTATCAGAGCTTTGGATTCTAGGGTTTCGCTGCTCCAAATAGGTCATTGTGGCATTTTCGCTATAACTTTTTTCTGTGACGTTTCAGAAGCTACAAAAAAAAACTATTTGATAAGAAATCGCGCTGAACCTCGGGTCTGAATTTCAGAGCTTTTCACGCTATATTTGCGGAGATATGATCTGAGGAAGTTGGTCTTTTTGTAGACTTTTGAATTACATTCCAAATAGGTGACCTGGGGAAAATCGTCATAAATTTCTCTCTAAGCATCGAACTGAAATTTTGTAAGAAGGTATAGAAAGAGGACGGACTGTAGTTTATTGTATATATTTTTCAAAGCCAAAAGTCGAAACAGTGACTCATGGCACGTCGTACAAGTTCGCTCTACTAAACTAGTCTATAATCAGGTCACTGTGGGAGATATCTCATAACTCTTCCTTGGAGAATCCAATTTGGATCAGAATGGTGGCATTGGAAAGAGGACATAGAGGGCTACTGCAGGTCGCAATTTTAGAACTGGATGATCCGATAGTATAGAGATACATCAGAGGCAATATCGAGCTCCTACAAAGTGAAAAACGGTGTGTAGATTCTTTTAAATTTTTGCTTAAGCTTGGTTTGAAAATTTATTTTGAATAATTCAAAAGGCATAGTAGAGCATTATTATTGGTAACTGATGCCCCGAGGAAAGATAATGCAAACACCTAGTAAGCAACCTGAAAGCAGTAGCATGACTCATGAAGAAGAGGAAGAAATTCTACATGATATATCAAAATTACAAGACCAAGTGCAACAAATGTCAGTCTCACAAAAGCTAATAGAAGCTAAGATAAATGGCATGGAATCTAATATAAAGAGCATGGAAGCTAAGATGAATGGCATGGAAGCTAAGATGGACAATTGGAAGACAGATATGAAGACAAACATGGAAGAATTGAAGATAAATATGAATAAGTTGCTACAAGAAATGGTCACTAATGGTGAAATGGTAGTAAAGGAAACTCATGATGAGAACAAAAGAAATGTTAATCATAATTCCATAGACTCTAACGTTGGATCGAAGACCAACCATATTCCAAAAATCGATATGAGGAAGTTTGATGGTAAGGATCTCGCAACATGGATATTATAGATGAAGCAATTTTTCGATCTCAATAATGTGCAAAACAAACAAAAGATACGTATTGCAACTTTATATTTTGAAC
>APFE031165627.1:11230-31391 GCA_000404065.3 Pinus taeda | reverse complement strand
AGGATTGATGTGTTCATAGGGTCTTTAAAGGATAATATCAAACATGATGTTCACCTTTGGGAACCTGATTCATTAGAGAAGGCATTCAGGTTAGCAAGAAAAATGGAAAGCAAAATTATGGCAACCAGGAAGCATACCACTCACAACTATAAAGATGGAAGTGTTGATGCAAAATTATGGCAACCAGGAAGCATACCATCTCACCTGTTACACACAGGAGGTGCAATGCATACAGGCTTCTAGTTACAGACAGTGCAATGGGTCAGGGAGAGAAACTGAGTTGGGTTTTTGCTCAAAATTTGCAGCTAAGTTTAGTGATTTAAGCTGTATGATGGACAGTAAAAACAAAGTATAGGGGTATGATCTTAAGAGGTTATTGAGCTAACACAAGGGTGTTTAGGATGCTTGTAAGTCAGAGGTTCAGTTCATAAACCAACAAGGAGATTGACTGAAGCAGTATTCATCTACTTTGCAATTGCATAGCAAGAGCAGTTCGAAGGCTATTTGGCTAACTTCAAGCTTCGTTTGTAGTTTATAAAGCAAACAACAATAACAAACAAACAAAATATTCACTCCCTAGTAGAGTCGCCATTTTGTTTCCAGGAAAACTAGTGTCTTTTCGATCTGCTAGTCCCACTAAGATGGGTAGTTGTCTTAGAAACAAACAGTCAAATCAATTTGCGTTTTCCTTTATGTATGATAGATAAAAGAGAAGAAAATATGGCCAACCTAGATCTTCTGCTTGATTCCTTGCTTGATTTCTCTCTCCCTTGATAGAGCTTGCCACTCCTCTCTTATTTATCCAGCTTTAGAGAATACCTGTAGAGAAAAAGTAACAAACACCATCAAAGCATCTCGATCTATAATATCATAAACAATGTAGAATCGGAAATACATTGACCATACAATTGCATTTACAAACAACAAGATTCACAAATACATGATCGTATGGAGGAAAACTCAAATAACTTTATTAATAGTAGAAGAGAGGATTACGACCCGGCTACCTGATCCTCCCAGCATCAAAGCCCTCTTCACCTCATGAAAAGCAAGATCACCCAACAATACAATGCTTCTTCTCAAAGAAAAACTAACAGCACTTCTTTACAAATAAAAGTTGCTTTCCTTATACAAGTTAAAATCCTCATCAAAACTGTTCATCGAACAATCATTGATGAGGGGGCATCTACCTGTACTATGTCAATGAGTTGTTGGAAAACTTTAGGCTCACCACCCTTGTCATGATCAGGAACGACATTAAAGGCGTTCAATGGAAGAGCATACATGCCGTATGGGATATTAAGTAACTTGCAGGTTGAACTGGGGGAAAAGACAGTAGAAATTGAAGTCAAGGTCATTGATGGAAACCTTGACTACAATATCTTACTAGGCAGGCCTTGGATTTATGCTATGGCTGCTGTTTTGTCAACATATTTTAGAAAGATTGCATTTCACTTCCAAGGCGGAATTACAATCGTTGACCAACTAACCTTTTTCCCCAATAGTTCAAAAGCTACTGGAAGCATTCCAACGATCCATGAAAGCTCTCCATTGCTTCAAAATGTTGGAATAGGCCTCCTAAAAGACCCTACCTTAATGGGTACTTTTTCCCTTCCGCCTCCAGGTAATCTGGCGGAAGTGGGCAAAGTGGAAACCTGTCATATGATATCTTCTACATCATCAAAGAGTAAGAAGAATTATGAACTTGACCAATCTAAGGTTCAGGTAATTATTGACATGCCTCCACCTTCAAATTTGCTTCAGATTCAGAAAATCCAAGGGAAAGCAAACTTTCGAAGGAGGTTCATTCCAAATTTACATCGAACTTGCTAAACGTTATACACGTATTTTGAAAAAAGAAGTACCCTTCAACTGGGATCAGGTTGTGCAAGCTTCCTTTGATGCTCTAAAGGATTCCCTAGTAAAAGCATCATTAATGTACGCTCCTGACTATCAAAAATACTTTAACTTGTATCTCGATGCTATAGATACAATCATCACAATGGTTTTAGTACAAGAAGACAATGGAATAGAACATCCAATATATTATTTAAGCTGCAACTTAAATGATATAGAAAACAAGTACTCCTATGTTGAAAAGCTAGCTCTATCAGTCGTTCAAGCAGTACAGAGGTTTTGACACTATATAATCTTTCACAAAACTACCATTCTATCAGATTGCAACCTATGACGTACATTCTATTGCGTCAATTGCTAGGGGGAAAATATTCCAAATGGATAGCCATTTTGCAATAGTTTGATCTGGAATTCACCAAATCTAAATCAAAGAAATATCTAGTCTTCGTGGAATTACTTTGTGATCTCCCATCATCATGCAACGATTCAACATCTAAAGCATCAATAATGGATGAAACTCTGTTTTTGATATCATCAAGCGGTTCGTGGTATGGAGATATATTGGTCTATCTCCAAACCCAAACTTTTAGGCCAAACACCTCTTGCTCAGAACAACGGTGTATTCGGTACCAAGCCAAAGGCTACATGATCATTGGTGATACACTTTACCATTGTGGTGTTGATACAATTCTATGAAGGTACCTCACGCATGAGGAGGCCGAAAAACTTCTAAATGATTGTCATTCAGGCGCGTGTGTAGGGAATTTATCTGGTTACACTACTGCACAAAATATCTTACGAGTTGGTTACTTCTGGCCCAAAATATTCAAAGATTGCATAATTACAGTCAAAAGTTTCCATGCTTGTCAGATTTTTGACTGCAAAACTAGATTACCAACTGCACCGCTGCATCCAGTAGTTGTTGTTGAGCCATTCACTAAATGGGGCATTGATTTCATGACATGTAACCCCACCTCGGCTGGGGGGCATGGGTATATCATAGTCGCTGTCGACTATTTTACAAAATGGGCCGAGGTGATGCCTACATTAAACAACAGTGGCGAAACGACTGCTCTTTTCTTTTTCAATCATGTAGTCGCTAGATTTGGCGTTCCACAAGCTATAGTCATAGATCATGGATCGCACTTTCGAAATCACATGATGGTTGAATTGACTATTAAATTAGGACTATCCCATGATATTTCTACTCCATATTATCCGCAGGCTAATGGACAGGTTGAAGCAATCAACAAAGTCGTGAAGCGCATGCTGCAGAGAATGATTGGAGTCCACAAACGGAATTGGCATTTAATCTTGTACTTGACTCTATGGGCATATAGGACATCGGTAAGAAATGTGACTGGATTTACACCCTTTCAGTGAATGTATGGTCTGGAAGCTATCTTACCAATTCAGTGTGAAATTTCATCTCTCAAGCTCGCGATCGATCTACTTCCCGAAACTTCAGAAGAAGAGGCTCGTTTCTTGGAACTAATCCACGTGGATGAAACCTGTCGTGACGCTGTGTTGGCTAGCAAAGCACATAAGAAATGTGTTAAGGCACTATTTGGAAAAAATGTCAAGCCTCGTGTCTTCTCAGAAGGTGACATGGTCCTGCTCTACGATCAAGACTCTGATAAATTAGGAGCAGGTAAGTTCGAACCATTATGGATGGGCCCCTGCGTTGTTAAGCAGGTATTGACAAAAGGAGCCTACGAGCTGGTCGATTATGATGGAATTCCGCTGTCGCAACCACAAAACAGGTTGTATCTTAAACGTTACTATGCTTGATTAAGTGTGGTAATCTCTAAGCACATGTTAATGCAAGGTTCAAGCTCATTAAAAAATAAACCTGTCTTTAGTAAACGGCCTCTGTGATTGCATTGCTATCAGCGTTTCGAGCCTTGGTTGTGTTCTTACCATCACCTCCATTATTTTGGCCAATCATATGCTTCCACTTGATTGTTTACCCTTTTGAGGTACAACTCTGATGAGTGATTCTGTTAGCCACCCTCTTCACACTGCCATGTTTTGAGAAGTTCCAAGCTTACCTAGAACTAGTTGCTACCCGAAAACATCACTCATTCCTAGAAAACTAGTCTCTTTTAAGCTCTTTTAAGACTTGTTAAATATGAAAAGATTGCTAAGCTACTGGCCTTTCTAGCTTGTTAAAGTAAAGGGAAGCACCATCCCTCTTGTACACTTTAATCTTTTTGGACCTGAGGGATCATCCCACAAAAAGATCGAGCGCTTGTCTTTTTCGGCTCGCTAAAGCGATTGAAAAGTCATCCCTTTCATATTATTTTATACTTTTTCGGACTTAAGGGATTATGCTACGAAAAAGGATTGTTGGAGTTTCCTTTTCGTCCCTTTTCAAACTCTTTAAACATGAAAAGGACTGAGTTATCCTTGTCGTTAAACTCGTTAAAACAATAGTGAAAAACTTGTCCACTAAGACAAGAATGAGTTTCATTGTCACTAGGCTTGCTAAAACATAGCGACAGGTTTTCCCAAAGGGAAAATTATAGAACAAGCATATGTTATCCTCCCCAAGCTTGACAAAAATAAAGAGGTACTGTTCAGTAATGACTAGGGAAAAAGGGAAGAAAACTTGAAGAACTTCATTGGTAGCAGGTCGCTCTTGAACATGACACTTTCACTCCATCACCATGATTGAGTCGGGTTGGGTTATTTCATTCACCAATCATATCACCATTGGTCCTCCACACCATCCATCTTTTGGGGCTAACACTACCAATCCATCTCAGTGTCATCAATATGTTCAAGAGAAGTCATTCAAAGTATTTACCACCCAACTAACGCCTCATCCACTGCAATACCTTCACCCTCTGTTTTTCATGACTGCCATTCCTGAACCTTGTATCATCAAATCATTTTCACCTCTAGAAATTCATTTGCTTCATTTCGTGTTTTAGATGTGGGATACATTAAGGCCCTCCAATGACGGGTCACTTCTTGTCGACAGCAGCTCATTATCCAAGAAGTTGACTTAGAAACAACCCTTTTCAGTACTTTGAAGCTTGCATGCCTCAATGGAAAGTTTCTCACTTCCAACGATAGGTTTACATCAATGACCTTTGAACAAAAGATTTTATGTGGTGTTTGACATCGGATCATATATTCACACCACGTGAATTGTAGTGTAGTACCTTGGGGGTCATTATCATTATCGGTGATTCCTCTTGCACCTGTTAACAAATTACATCATTGGCTAGTAATCAGGGGATATCTTTCCATGTTCGACTTCAGAACATCTTTTCACATGGACCGACTTGTACATCGGGCGAAGATTGAACGAGTTTGAAGACCATGGATATAATTTCATCCATTCGGGCTGCGATATATTCAGGAATATAAATACATCAAATGTACATTGAAGCTGCATAGATGATCATCCAAGCTAAGGGATGATGACTCTACATACAAAGAATGACCAGGCTACAACAACAGACGATTATCTGTCCTATGTACATGGAAATGAATTTATAAAGCTGAGCATGGGAATGCCCGCCTCAGCTAGATCATGAAAATAATATGATGATGATGTATTGTATTGTATTTTATACAGGTCACCTTCTAGTTCGAATACCTCGGATCCTCATGATAAAGCATTTCACCTGACAATAGAAGATTTACGACCTCATGCTTTAGGGGGCAACTGTTATAGACATATTTGGACACTGCAACCCCAATCATATATGTCAATAAACCAAGGGATCTTTAACCCCTAAAAGTGTTGTTTCATACCCTAAAAGATCATGGTCAACTGATTACATCATTTCCCAGAAGTTCCACCTGAAAAGCCACTCAGAAATGGCCAAAACTGGACCATACTGACTTCTCCTTGGTCAAGGTGCGATGCATACTGACTCCTACACTAGCCAGGTGCGATGCATTGTTATAGACATATTTGGGCAATGCAACCCCAATCACATATTTCCATAAACCAAGGGCTTTTAAGTCCCTAAAAGTGTTGCTTCATACCCTAAAGGAGCAAGGTCAGCTGATTACATCATCTCCCAGAAGTTCTCCATGAAAAACTACTCAAAACTGGTCAAAACTGGACCGTACAGACTGCTCAGTGCTAAGGGTGCGATGCATCTCACCTGCCACATGCAAAAAGTGCGATGCATACTGGAAAGCCTTTCTGTAGGGTGCGATGCATGAGAGTAGACAAATGGTAGAGACAGTTTGCAAGGTGGATGATCATGGAATATTCCATAAACTTCTCCTGTGACACTTGCCTCTCTGAATTCGCCTAGGGATGAATAAGATATCATGAAATCTCTAAGTGGAATTGAGAACTATTAGAGAAATGAAACTAATCACAATCCCAGAAGCTGACTCACCCACCCGCAAACATCTATATATGGATCCCTCATCCCAGAGATCCAAAGGCTGGGATCTTGTATTTTTCAAGGATGTGCTGTTGGTTTCTTTGTGGAACATCATAGTGTTGGGTGATCTAAGCTTTTCATGAGGTGAAGAAGGGCTTTCATGCTAGGAGGATGACGCTAGGTCAGATCAATGGGTTGTAATCCTCTCTTCTACTTTCTATCAACAAATCTATTTGAGTTTTCCTCCACATTATTGTATGTTTGAGTTGATATATGCATTTATGTGGTCAATATATATCTGGTCCTATATTTTTTATGATTGTAGATCTCTGTGCTTTGATGGTACTACACTGCTTTGACTTTATAGGTGCTCTTTGAAGCAGGGTAAGCAAGGGAGAAGTGGCAAAGATCTCTCAAAGGGGAGAGGAAACAAGCAAGGAGCCAATCGAAAGACTGAGGTTGGTAGTCTCTGCTTCTCTCTCATCTACTTCTCATAAAGGAAATCGCAAGTAACTTTAGTTTGTTTGTTTCTAAGATAGCTACCCATCTTAGTGGGACTAGTAGCTCTGAATGGACACTATATTTCCCGATAACAAAATGAAAACTCCACTGGGGAGCGAATAGCTTGTTTTCTTGTCTATATTTGTTTGCTTTATAAACTACAGACAGAGCTTGAAGTTAAGCCAGCTAAGCTTCAAACTGCATTTGCTATGTAAGTGCAAAGTAGATCAATGTTGGTTCAGTCCATCTCCGGGTTTTGTTTGTAAACTGAACAATTGATTTGCAAACATCCTAATTGCCCTGGTGGTGGCTCAAGTAACCTCATTAGATCAGCCCCTATGATTTGTATTCACTGACTATCATTAGCTCGGCCTAAATCCCTGAACTAAGCTGCAAACTGTGACCAAAAGCCAAGTTAAAGTCTCGTCCCTGGACCATCGCACTGTCTCCTTTAGGAAATATGGATGCATCGCACGTCCCGTGTGCAGTAGGTGAGATGCATCCTTGTTTCCCTATGTTACAGGTGCGATGATCAAATAAGACTGTTTCTGCTTCCAGATTTTGGTTTTTCTTCACTCTCTTCAGCTTTATTAAGGAGTTTTGTTGTCTTTGATTAGTATACCACTGTTGAAACTCCCTTCCTTTACATTATTCAGCCTCCATTATACAAAGAATTGTGAATGTTTTTATGTATTTTTCGCCATTTACAGTTCTCCTTTATAAAGAAGTAGCTTAAGCGAATTGTCGTCTTTTGATTTGGAAGTGTCGCAAGTGTCATTTTCAGTCAAAGAAAAGAATCCTATTATGTTTGATGGTCAATTACACTATTACTCTTGTATTTGATTTGAATTGATAGTATTTCAAGTGTCGAAAGCAGTTTTCAAATTGAAGTTGAAAGTGTCATCTTTGTCTTCCTTTCATATTTTGAAGAGAAAATTGTTAGTACTGTTGCTTTGAAAGAAAAGGTAATTCAGATTTGTACTTAGCATTCTTTTTGTCATTCATACGTTAAGGAAGTGGAAAAACAAATACATGCATGTGCATTTGCATTTAGACTGCTTGTTGATTTTGATTTAGGACAGTGCATCTACTGTGTGCTCTCTGCTCTATGTTGAAAGAATTTCTCTTCTCTTTCCTTAGTAGCTAGGATTTTCATTGCAAAAAGAAGAGTAAATGACTATTTATCATCTTAGATTGCATTTTTAGGAATTGTATATATACATCATGTGGTGAACCTTAAAGGCAAACTTCTTAAGAAAGATCAATTGTAAAATAAATTCAATGAACATAAAACACTTTGGAACCTAACACACAACATTTAGAAGTCTAGGCTAGAGACGTATTCCGGCATCGTAAAGCCTGGTAACTATCGCTTTCATCATAGGTTGGGTGATTCCTCCTCTTTGAGACGAAAAGTGTCAGTACAGACTTGTGCTCCCATGTACCATCGATTATATATTGGGAGACCACAATAGGCTACATCCTTTATCCTTAGGAAGCCATGTCTTCCGCCCTATCGATCGCAATGCACCGAACACAACATTCGGGAAGATTGACTGCCATACCGTAAAAAGTATTCTGCAGTTTTGCGATTGGTTTGGTAATCCCTCTGTCTAGATTTCTAGAGTAGTGTCTTTTGTTCCTTTTTAGACTCCTTAAAGGAAAAGGTCCATTTGAGCACTTGTCACTTCAGGCTCATTAAAAATCGAAGGCGACTAGAGTCATCTTTAGCTTTTTATTTACTCTTAAAAATTGAAAAAGCAAGTTGTGTCAAAGCATCTAAAATTCATTTAATTCAGAACCACATTTTCCCCTTTATTTTGAGTTGATCAAGTAATCCGCAATCGTGGAAGAAAGTCAATCGAAACCCTGTCGTTCGCGGAGACTAACGAGTCAACTGTCTTTGAATCCGGAAACGAAACTATTCCGGACCAAGCGAACTCATTTAACTGGATCAAAGTCCCCTGTTTTGCTTGGAACTTGTGTTCCAACATCCTCAGAGACTCCAGTTACACAAACCATTTCTAGTACCCCTGCCTCTATAGAAGAAGTTCCACAGTCATAAGAGGACATTAGAACTGATCCTGGTGTAATGGTAAACACTTCTATTCCTGAATCGGCTCCATCTCCAGCTGATTCGGAAGGTGTTATCCCTCCAACATCTGTCACTGTAGGGTCTATACCTTCTTCGGCACCAGAAATATTTTACGGACATGACGGTCTACCTCTCCCACTTGGATTGATTGCTATAGAAGAGATTGTGGAGGATCTTCCATCCAGTACTCCATTGCATTTTGGAGCTAGGATCACCCTATATCCTTCTTTGTCAGAAGTTAGTCTCCCTTCATCGCAAGTTCTTGTAGAATCGCTAGGAAATATTTTGGATAAAATCGATATGTCTGAACAACCGTCGACATCTAGGATTGTGTCATCTGATGCAACAGCAACAAAACCTCCTGCTACTACTCCAACAATGTTCACTGGTGTACCATCTGTCCCAACTAGCTCTCAACCTCTAGCTGGAGTCCAGAATAATATCTGGAATCTCTAATGTTGAGTCTCAGCAGATTGATCCTTCACAACAGTGTCAATTTGGGCTGTCCAATCTCCAGAGGCCCATCTTACCTTTGAACATTGGATTGCCAACATATGGGGGGAAATATTCCCTTTCATTTTTCCGTCCGGGAGAGCAACCATATGAGAGTTCACAACAGAATTCGGGTCAAGTTGGAATTACATCCAGTGGTTGGGTGCCAATACTGCCTCAACAACCAAGAGTTGCATACTCAATGCAACCGAGTCTACTTATGTCGAACATCCCACTACATCAGCTATTATGACGGTGTCGCAAGTACAAGCGTTGCCTGTTGTATGCCAACCTTAAGTTTCTCAGGTTGTAATACAACAGCCTCTTGTCTCCACGACACAACCACAATTGCCGATTAGTGGTTCCTTGACTAGAGCATCCCAGGCTCAAACTGGTACTATTACCCCTCATCTTGGTCAGACAACCAGTATTGGACAACAACAAATGGCTTCACAACCATGGCTAGTACAATATCAACAACCGCAATTCCAACAAGCTTACCGAGGACCTGAGCAACAAATCTTTGTGGATAATGGGTAGCCGTATATTCAAAATGGTCAACATCAATCATATCATAATGGTTATGCCCATCAACCTTACCAAAGTTACCAGCATCAAATGCATTATGCTAGTATGCAAAGACCCACTACTCAGGCGATCCCATCTGATCCTAGGTATGCTTTGCCGAACCTGAATCAACAGTTTCCCTTCGTGGCGACTTTAGAGTTACCAGATCTAGATTGGCTAACAAACAATCCAATTGCTTATGCCCCTTGGTGGCTGGCGATTCCACATAAAATTCCATTAGATATTCCTAAATTTAATGGAAATCCGGGTGAAGACCCGTCGAATCATGTTATGACCTTTCATCTGTGGTGTTCATCCAACACTCTCAATGATGATTCGATTAGGCTTCACCTCTTTCAACAAACGTTAACTGCTCCGGTAGCAAAATGGTACATCGAATTTCCTAGGGCTTCATTCAATAACTTCAGCACCCTTGCCATGACCTTTTTAACCCATTTTTAGTTACCAATAAGGTACAAAACAGGAATGGAGCTTCTTACCAATTTCAAGCAAATGACAACCACTCACATATCTGATCATATTCATGAGTGGCAACGTCATCGTAGAATGGTAAAAACATATGTTCCTGATCAACTGTTAGCTGAATGGTTTATTAAGTCATTGTTAGCTTCTATTACAGAAGATGTGGCAAAGGGAGGGGTCGTCACTGAAGAGCAAGTCATTTCTCATGCATAATATCTAGACTTGATCTATACTCGGTTTGGCACGCTCTACAACAGAATCCCTAATGCTCCTAGACCAGAGTTTTCCGTTCCTCCTCCTCCTAAATCAAACAAATACTCTCATGCCAATGATGGTGTGATAGGTACGACTATCATGAAAACCATAAAAGCTACATTAAAGAAAGCCCGTACGGTTTCTAGTCAAAAAACAAATAAGGAAATTCTCACCTCGGAGGTTAATACCATGTCGACTGACAAAGGCAAAGAACCAAAGCAACCAGGAGGCAAGAAGAAAAAGAAAGCGAAAAAGAAGAAACATGATTAGTCGTCTCCTGAAAAATCTTCTGCAAACCCTTCTGGAGAAAGGAAACCTAGTCATCCATGCTTTATATGCAATGAGGATCATTGGACGAAAGATTGTCTACATAAAGCTGAGCTTAAGAAGTTCTTTAAGAATTCAAAAATCTCAGCAGATTGATTGATCCATTTCCAAACCCAGGAACCAATCTAGTTGCTAGTGACAATGCTTCCCCATCCCAAGTGCTTATGTTGTCCATTTCAAAACAACAAAATGATGCTTTGATATCGACAAGGAATAGAGATTACGGGAATCAACAGCCGTCGAACAACAAGGCTACTGATCAACCTAATAGTTCGACAACAACTTCGAACAAAGTTATGCCACCCATCATTCCTGAGCTAACAACAAAACCGCCAAAGGGAGTAGTACACAAATCGACATTTAATCCTCATGCCAGAGCAACATAGAATTATAATATAGTAGAGGACCTGGCCCAATCGCCGTCCGCTATGTCGACACTTGAGGTACTGCAAAATTTCCCCTCCCAGAAGCAGGCTCTAGTATCAGCAATATGTGGGATCGACCCAGCGGATTCCAATCTTGTGGCCTTTAATCATAAAGGATATGAACCTCAGTTACCAGCTCAACTCACTTTCCTCATTCAAGTGAAAGCCCTCAACAAAATTGTTCATCGAACAATTATTGATGAGGGGGCATCTACATGTATTATGTCAATGAATTGCTGGACCTCCACTCCACTCCACCTCCACTCCACTCTTCGTTGGTCGAATGGGAAAATGATTAAAGTTTATATAAAATACATTGTTTGGACCTACCAATGTTGGGTCATTGGCCCATTGGTGGCGACGACATTTAGGATGTGGGCAGACGGAGGTGAAAACTTGTCGCACCCAGAGTTGGAGTGGAATTATTTTCTTAATATGCAACGGTTCCTTTGAGAGATAGTTCATTGATCGTTGA
This sequence comes from Pinus taeda, assembly GCA_000404065.3. Lineage (NCBI taxonomy): Eukaryota > Viridiplantae > Streptophyta > Pinopsida > Pinales > Pinaceae > Pinus > Pinus taeda. Next base: position 19,556 of record APFE031165627.1, on the reverse strand, counting down.
ACGGTGTGTTATGGCATGCCATTTGGGGCGCTTGATTGGCAGGTCGGCCCACCAAGCCAGGTGGGTTCGATCCCCGTCGCCACCGCTGTAATACATATGACTTGGTTGGTTGGGTAGGTCTGCCGGGGGTGGCCCACCCACCATATAATTATAACATATATTTAACAGCGTCATTTTCCATATGCTTGGGCAGGCTTGGGTCTCCTAGTGGCCCAACCCATATTATTTTAATAATAATCATTGTTGTTGGAGGATGGCAGCCTGCCACCCCAAATTTAATAAAAAAAAATATTTTTATGACCCAAATGGTTAAAATTTTGTTGGAATTTTTTAAGGTTTATTAGGCAAATTAAAGAGACCACAAATTCACCCTTTCTGCCCTTCATTTTTCATGCATCGTCCCTTCACCAAATTGTTTACTCATTAGTGATTACCACTTGGCCTAGTTTGAACAAAACTTTGACTGATTATATCTTGAGCATATGAACTCGAATTTGAGTGTCGTTCACATTGTTGTAATTAGGACAACGAGCATTATGATCTAGTCCCGATTTCACTTCACTCCAAGGACTTTGATTTTTGAGCTTTTTCAAGGCCACTTCTATTTCTGGAGCCACCTAGATCATTCCTCCCCACTAATGAGCTTTTGGGCCACCAAAAGATTTATAGGTCAATTAGCAAGTCAGGGAATTACTCCCTCACTTTCTCCTTTCAATCCATCGTGTCTTACTTGGATGCATTCCTTTGAAACCAATATCTTGTCCAAGTATTCAGGTGCAAAATCATCAATTTTAGGAACATGTCCAACCTCTTTAGTTTCCATGATCAAAGGAGGTTTATAAAGCTTCAAGTTTTCAATGTTCACCATCGAGTACATCTGCATGTATGCTGGAAAATTGAGACGAAAAGCATTACCTCCAATCTTCTCTAGTATAGTGAATGGGCCATATCGGATTGGTCTCAACTTCTTTCCTTCCCCTTTCATTCTGTCTTTACTAATGTGTAGCCACACTCTGTTCCCGACATGGAATTGGTGATCAACTCGATGATTTTCATGTTTTCTATTGGGATTGACTTTTCTCCAACTGCTCCTGCACTACCTAGTGAACCATCTAAATTCACTAAATGAACTTCCATGCTTTGTCCCTGTCGTCTTGCACATTGGAATCTTCATCTCTCCTAAAGACCATGTCTAATGGATCCTTTGGAAAATATCCAAATCATTTCTTGAACAGTGAGCACTGAGTGGATGACTGCATTTCCTGGTTGTATGCATGTGGTATATAGGGAAGTTGCTCATCCCACAACTTGGGATGCTTGCCACAATAGCAACGGAGTAAGTGTATCAATGTTTGGTTGACAACCTTTGTTTGTCTGTCAGTCTACAGATGAAATGTCATGCTCCTCTTCAACTTGGTGTCCATCATTCTCCACAAACTTGTCCAAAACTCTCCAAGAAAGAGATAGTCTTGATCAAACACAATAGATGTGGGCAGCCCAAAGTGGATCCATACAAATTGGAAGAAGAGATGAGAATCCTGCTCTGGAGTGGCCTTTTTTTGACAAGCCATTAAGACATACATTTAGTTAAATCGATCCACAATGACATACAAATATTCATGGCCTCTCCTAGACAAAGAAAAACCGCCTAATAAATACATTGACACACTTTGCCATGGACGAATCGAAACACAAGGTTAGGTAAGGCAAAAATTGGTGAGAAACTGATCTTCTCTTTCAGTGTATCGAAGGCTTTATGCTGCTTTCCTCCCAACTAAAATGTTTGCTTAATACTTGTCAATGCATGTAAAGGGTATGCAATGATGGAGAATTTGGCAATGAACCTTCTCTATTATTATTGCACCCAAAACACTACGAACCTATGTAACATTGGTGGGTTTAGACCACTTTACAATCACACCAATTTTAGAAGGATCTATTTTTAATTGTCCACCTCCGACAATCTGACCCAAGTAAAGCAAAGAGGTCTTACCAAATTCACACTTAGACATTTTGACATACAAATTTTCTTTTTGCAAAACATCAAGCACATTTTTAACATGACTCACATGATCTTCCCATGTCCTACTGAAAACAAGAATGTCATCAAAATACACAAGTACAAAATCATCAAGAAAATGTCTAAAAATATTATTCATCACCCTCATGAATGTGGTCAGAGCATTGCACAATCTGAATGGCATCACCAACTATTCAAACAACCCCTCGTTTGTCTTGAACACAGTCTTCCATACATCATGTTCTGCAATTCTGGCCTTATGATAACCACTGTGCAAGTCTAGTTCTGTGAAATAGATAACATTTTTCAATTGATCTAACAAATCATCAATGTGAGGGAGCCTCAGCATAACTCCCAAGGCTACCAAATTTAATTATCAACCCGGGGTTCGTACAAACTTAAGAGGTATCGACACTATATGTGCAACATACAGTGTGTCATTCCTTCACTATCATGATGTAATGGAGTGAATGTAATGAAATCAAATCCTAAACTAATTGCAAAAATGGAAATGCTTGAAATGGAAACCTTGACCTTGCAAGAAAGAAAACCTATTCTAATTGCATAAAGAAAATATCATGAACTAAATATCAATCATTACATTTCAAAGAGTTTAGATCCATTGACAGATTTTAGTGGATGTGGCAATCAAGAAAATCATCATTGTATTATCCATTTCATAAATATGTCCATTAACCCAAATTGTTGAGATGTTTTGCAGGGGTAAAAAGGAAAGTCCTATGTGATGTTTATTACTCCTCAACCATTGATTTAGATCCGAGGGGTTATGATGCAACCCTAAGGGGCGCAAACCAAACTTTTTGAGCAAATCTGGGCAAGAATATACATGTTGGAAGAGTGATAAAGGAAGTTACAGGTGTTGCTATAGGAAGTTACAGATTTGCTACAGGAATATATAATTCACCAAATGACCAAGTAAATCAAATCCAAATTGGATGGGATTTTTTTTTTTTTTTATTGAATATGATGTATTAGGTCTCCATTCCAAGTGGAATCACTCAAAAATAACCCTGTTAGCACATGCTAAAAAATAGCTGAAAATTACTAGTCTAAAAGCTAGAAATTCGAGAACTAGTGAGCTAGTTAATCTATCAAATGCCTAACCTAATCAAGTGAAAAATGAAATGGGGTAATTTTTTTTATTAACTTGAAGGTTTTTATGATCTAATGAAAATTTAATCAAATAAATTGAAGTTGTTAGCATGTTCTAAAAAATAACAAAATCTTACTACTATTTGCCATAAGGGACTTCCAGAAATTTAGATTTGTGAATAAGAAAACTAATCCTGGTAGCTCAATGATTAATATGACCTTCCAAAGTTGTTCCAAGGATGAAATCAAGCTTTTGATCTGGCAAAAGAACTTACTTCAACCATTTAACCCAATTATACAACAAGAAACCATGAATACTAAATGCAGAAATAGAAAAAAACAAGAACAAGAGATGCATGTGAATAAGAAATGAAAAGAAGAAAAGTGAAGTATAAAAAAGGGCTCTGAGGCTCCTGGGATGGCCAAGCCCAAGGAAACTCATATTCCTATGAAGGAGACCAAGATTTAGAAGCTGAACATGTCACTGATATTCATTATTTCCATCAATACAATTACATCCCAGCAAGAAATGAAAATGGAGTTGCAAAAATACAAGTGTTCTCCACAAGAAGACTAAGAAAAATCAACCCCTAGAGGCAAATTCGACTTGGTAATTATAAAAAATGATTAGCAAGCATTCCCTATGAAAGGAGGAAGCTTTACTCTCCAAAATCCCTCAAATAGTGGATCTGGTTCCCAACACTAGGAATCTGCATTAAATGATAGGGAACACATTCCTAGATTTTCTCAATCATTGGAGCTGCAGAATTTGTGCATGATTTCATGATATCTTGCTGATTTATTATTCAATATTGATCCTCTTGTAGTAGGGAGAAAGTCCCTAAATTATCTCCTCCTCCAAATCTTCATAATCTGCCCAATATTCTCACAATATTCCACAAAAATAAATAATATTAGGCACAAATATGCAATTATCCCTAAACCTTCCTAATAAACATATCAAAGTTAAAAATACATTATCTAATGCAAAAAGAGAGGTTTAATGTGCTGAAGGATGGTCCGATGGACCTTAATTTATGTCTAATTTGGAGGCCCATCATACCCCCCTACTGAAAGTGTTGCTCATCCTCTGAGCAACTTAGTGACCTCATTGTGCCTCATTCATGGCCCTGGTGGCCTCTCTCTTATACATTCCTACATTTTTTTCCCTTATAAAAGATGGATTCTTGAAGATTTTTTCAGTTTGGCAAGGTCTTCCACATCCTTTTCTAATCTCCCGCTACCTTTTTCCACCATTTGGACACCTTTGAAACCCTTAAAACACCCTTAGATGAGATTTTGTAGCAGCGCAAAGCATCATATAGAAAACCTGTAGTATTATGTAGCACATCACAAAATCTATCAAATATTAACCAAAATTGCACCTCGTGCTTAATTTTTGCCTTTTACCTTTCTATAACATCTTCCAGGCCTTGGACAAAAAATAGAAAGAGATTAGAGACCTCTTGTAAAGCCTCTTTTCATCACTGCGGTTTGAGTTCTATTTTGATGGTGAATGCCTTCTTTCCTTTTGTTTCCTTATTCTTCTCTTTTATGGCCTATATTATTGCCTAATGGGATTTGGATTTCTCTGTTTTGATTAGGTCTCTCTTAGGCATTGTTATTTTGGTTTTTAGCACAATTTGTTCATTTCTTCCTTCTTCCTCCTTGAGTTTTTCTTTTGGCTAATTTCCCTCTTCTCCCTCTTCTTCTACCTCTTCATTAGCTTCTTCTTCTCCTTCTTCTTGGTTGTGGGGTTTCTATAGTTAGATCCACCCCCTATAGCCTTTAATACAACTTTCCAAAGTTGGCAAGACAATTGTCTATTTTTGCTAGAAGCTTTAGATATTCCCGTGTAATGGAGGGTTTTTTATGACAAAGGAAAAAAGACAACTTTATTATATTTCCTGGAGGAAGGATGATTTCATGCTCACTCAAAAATAATTGTAATTCCCCTTCTTATTAGGCTCAATTCAAAGGAAACATTTGTATTTCATTTTTTTTTTATTTGTAAACATTTATCAAAAGTTTCCCATAGGTTGCACTACTAAAAAAATGAACAATTTTGCAGGCTTCTTGTTCACATATGGCAAGAAGAAATATACGTTTACCCTTTCTTTGGGTGTTGTCCTTTGAATCCTAGGGTTTGGGAGTGAAATTCCTCAAAATCGGGGTCTTTTGCAACAAATTTTGCCTTCTTATAACATCTCTATTTTTCCTGTAGCAACCTTGTTTCTCCTGTAGAAGCTTTGTTTTCTCCTGTAGCAGCGCAAAATCCCCTTGCAGTTGGTCAGTCTTGGCTCCCCAGGTGTCTGGATCTCTATGAGGCTTGGGTTACTTCCCCGTAGCTTGGAGGGAGGTTATTCCTTCAATTTGTTCCTTATTTCCCTCTAATTCTTCCTTTTGCTGACAAGTCGATTGCTTAATAGTGATTACAGTTTCTGAGGGAGATTGAGGCTTCTACTCATCCTTAGCTTATAAAACCTCATCTCTCATGCATTGACAACAAATTTCTAGCTATAATACGCTCAAGAGAAGAGGTGAAGAATATTGCATACCTGTACCTACCTTATGGTTGGAGAGGCATGCATACTACTGTAGAGTTGCTGATAGATCCATGCTTCTCTGGAGGTGATAATTTCCTTTGTTTTCTTCTGCATAGGTCTTCATAGCTTGATGATTCTTTGACTGATAAGGTTGTTGTGTGCAAGTTTCTTTCCAGTGCCCAATCTGTTGGTGGTGGAGTGAATGAGTGATGAAAGTGGTGTTTGGGGACCTCTCTCAACCTTCCCTAAAGAAGACATGACCTTTTGACCCCTTTCTCCAATCGGATTTCCTCATGTAAGTTCTTCATAGCCATCCTATAGTGCTACAAGATCCTCCTATAGTGTTACAAGATCTTCTTGTAGCAATGACAGTCTTCCTGTAGCAATCTTGTTTTATGCATATCTCTCAAACGGTAGATTGGATTGAACTGAATTTTCTGAGAATGTTGATACCATCCTTATGCACTTCCACATAAAAAATCTTGGCCAATGGATGAACAAATATCGAGAAAAAATAAAAATGGTTGTAGGTGTTGGAGGCTGATTTCTCAAAAAGTGTGCACTAGAATTTGCTGAAATTGCTTGAGCATGTTATCATCATCCATATGCATCTCCCCCTGAAACAACTCAGCAAATGAATGCACGGTTTTCAAGATATGACAAAAATAATATTATTCTCTATGTATTTTGGCTTCCTATAGCAAAACAGAGCCTTCCTGTAGCATTTTAGGACAACATTGAAAATGAATGGAAAAAGCTTGGGAATGATGGGTGAATGGTGGATATAGATGAGGGTTATGGATTGGCATGGCCTTGGTCCTGTTTTAGCATCTGAGCAAAGGAGGAGAATGTCTGAATTTGACTTCTCTTGACTAGGCTTGTGATCAACTTTTATTTTCGTAGCTAACTTGTTTTTGTTGCTTGTAGAGGTTGGAGAGCACCTGCATTCATGAGAGAGAGATAGATGGAGCAAAGATTTTTATTTGTTTATTTATTTTTTTCTTCTAGGCCAACTAACCACCTCAATGAGGTTTTCAACTAGTAGGTCTGTCTAGGTGCATCAAAGGAAGTTTTCTCCTAGGATCTTTCTTTTTTTCTCTTTTTTTCCCATTTTTCCAACCCGTTGACCACCTCATGGAGGTTTTCAATCAATGCCTCAAAGGATGTTTTCACATGAGATTTTATTTTTTCTCTTATTTTTCATTTTTTATTTATTTTCTTATCCTACTCTACTTGAAAAAACAAAATCATTTTCAAGTGTAGGAATACTTCCAATGAAGCCAAGTGCACATCAAGATAATAGATAAACTTATGTGTAGGCTTGTAGTATATTCTTTGACATGTACATGAATTTCAAAGACAAAATGTTTTGGTTGAGTTGAAATTAGGAATTGTTGAAGAAGAGTGTGTGGCTACATCTTATTGATTGTCTGGAACCGTATTCCAATATAGTTTTGATGCCCCTAGTTCACTTGCTGATATGGATCACCTTGGATGTCTTCTTCTTCCATGAAATCTAGATCTTCTTCTTTTTGTTGATTATTCTCTTGAACACATACATGATCTAATGGTGAGCATGAGGGAACTTTCTCAATCTCTGATTCTGATGTCTTCTCTCCATCGAGTGAAGCCCATGATCCTTTGGTCTTCTCATTTTAATATTCTTCTTCTGGATGTGGTCCTTCAATGACATCGATAAAATATATTTTTTGCAATACCTTTCCTGATCTAAGATGATTACCATTTAGATCAAGAGGAGATGTTTGGAAGTGTTGTGCTTGGCATTGTAAGTGGGTTGAGCTAATTCCTTGTGTGGGATTCGGAAATGGTGGTATAGGTAGTTGAGTGGGAGTGGATATTTGAGATGGATGTGGTTGGGGTTGTGGTTGTGGTGGAGGTGGATGGTAGGGATAACATGGAGTTGGGTATGGAGGACATTGAGGAAAATATTGGGGATATTGTGGATGGCTCCCATAAGTTCCTTGCCAACCTTGTCACCAAGATTGGTCTTGGGGTTGAGATGGCCAAGATTGCCAAGGAAAGGGTGTGTTCCAATTACTTTGAGATGGATGTGCATAAGCTTGAAATTGTGAATTAAGATTTTGCATCATATCAGGTTGAATAGGCTGCCATTGTCCTCTTGGAGCTACACAAAATAGTTGTAGTGGCAATTGACTTGCTCCATTTTCCTCTTGGTAAACTTCCTTCAACCATGGTAATGAGGGGCAATATTTAACATCATGTGATTCTGCATGGACAACACAAATATCAACATCTTCTTTTTGCTCATTTTATATTCTTAACATTTCTATTTGTTCACTTAGATTGTTAAGAATTTATGTTTTAAAGTTATCAAGAAAATTTCCAGGTTTAGCTTGACTTATCAATCTTGATGTTGATTGAATTACCCTTGCCCTTCTTCTTGATATGTGTTTGTACATTTCACAAATTTCTTCGAATGATAATTGGTATACATCACCTCTAGTCATGAGATCAAGAATATCAATCCTCTCATCCTTAATTGTTCTAAGTAAAAGGGTTTTTAGTGTGTGAGATCCTAAATGATGTAATTTCCCCTCTTAACATTGTACATGAACCTCTCTATTAAATCCTCAAGGCTCTCATCATTTTTTTTAATCATTCTAAA
>APFE031165624.1:0-15309 GCA_000404065.3 Pinus taeda | reverse complement strand
TGAATAAATATTTTTTTTCCAGAGAAAAGAGACAGTAACTTTTATTAATAAAAGATAAAGTTACATTAGCCGGTTATACAGTAAACAGCCACATGGCCCCAGTGCAAAACGCACTCATAAGCAGCGATAGGCAGTTAACCCGAGAGAGAGAGAGGAAAAGAGAGAGGAGAAAGAAAGGGGAAAAAGGCCCCAGCACGAAACAACTCATGCATCAGGTTTTCCGCCCTTTTTTCTTTTCGACCTTACGCCACTCCCCCAAAGGGGGCTCGGTCGAAACAATGACTAACTGGGAAGATTCTATCAGCTTCCCTGATTCTTTGTCTGAGTCTGAGGAGTCTGAATGATGTTGTCGTTTGTTGCCTCCAATGATCTGATCCCCGGTTGCCATCTCTGCTTTGTCTTGCTGAGTCTCTACTTGATTTGAGTGTGGCAGTGAATCCTTGTTAACTGCTGAATCTTCCTTCTGATTTTCTATTTCAACTTCCTCTATGGTGGTGTCATCCTCTTCAGCCTCTGTTTCTGCCTCTTCTGTTCCCGAAGGGGCTTTTTTTTTAGCAGTACGCCTTTCTAAGACTTCATTCAAATTCTGCCAGCCTCGAGACTTCCTTTGTTGTGGCTTGCTCTTGCTGGGGCATGCTTTGAGCAGATGACCTGTTTGTTGGCAACCTCTGCACCTGAAGGCTGTGTTCTCATAGTCCAAAGGTTGTTTCCACTGTATATTGTTAAAGGTCAGGAAGATGCTTTCAGGTAGTCCTTTGCTGAGGTCTACCTCAACGCATATCCTAGCAAAGGTGAAAATTCCTTTTAAATGTCTATCTGTATCTATCTTTAGCATTCTTCCAAGGGAATTCCCTATAGCTGTTAAGGACTTGAAGTGCCAAAAATGTAGAGGTAGATTATGCAATCTAACCCAAACTAGCATCCTTGAAACCACCATAGTATTGGCGTCAAAATCTGAAAACCATGGTGTGACGAATAACCCCGCACTGCCCCAGAACCATGGGCCTTCATTGAGAATATTATCCCTTTCTTCGATTTCCAGAAATGTTACTATGAAAAAGCCCTTTGAGCAAAGGTGAATCTGGCAGTCTTTTGTCCAGACTGTGTGTATCCAATGGTACAGAGCCTCGGTTTTAGGCCAAAACCCGTTAAACCTACATATAACAGCTTTATTTTCCAAATCTGAATAAATACCTTTTACCTCTGGAAAATCCAACGAGATGGATGGGGTTTCTGGGGTTTGATCCACAATGTACTGCCCTGGAGGAGTATTTAAAATTGCTGGTTCTTTTCCCTTTGAAGAGGATTTCCCTTTTGCTTCATCACGATATGTGCCTGTTGGTTTTGAAGTTGATCCCTGAAAGCCTTTGGGACCTGCATCCGCGCTTCCTCCTCTCAGCCTTGTACTTAAGAAGATGGTTGTATCTCTGCCAATACCATAGTGCTATAAAGTAAAATTGTCCTGTAACATTTTACCTTCATGAACCAAGCAAAGTAAATTTGGAGGGATGCCTGAATCAGCCTGAATTTCTTCCTTTAAATTTTTAATCAGTAATCCAGTCTAGATTTTCTTACAAATGGTTTTCCCTGTTAGCGTCCTTATGAAAATGTGGAGTCGTTCCTGTTCTGGGTTCTTTTGAAAAGGCTTGGATTTATTTACCCCAAAACCCATTACTGAATGGAGCCCATAAGCTTTAGGATCTGACCCAGATCTGCAAGCGACAAAGAGGCCCGTATCTAATTCGATCAAATTCAGAGGGCCGAGAAAAAACCAAGGAAACAGGGATCTGCCCTGTATCCATAAGACGCGGGCTGGGCCTATTCCCCAGGGTAAAAAACCGGCGAAAGAAAATGAATCGGCCAGTGCACTTGCCGCAAAGACATCTGACTCAATCTGGCTTCTAATCATATAACCATGCATTTCCCTACCTCGACTCAGAGCTACAATGTCAGCACACGCTGGGAGAGCACTGGCAATGGTATCTGAGTTCGGTTTCACACCGGAAGCAATCATTTCATTTAAGAGCTGTAAGGCCCCCTCTCCGTGTGCATTCTAAGCATAAGCTTCTTCATGCATTTGACGAAATAGCTTGAGAGCCTCTTCTCCATCCCCGCTCTGCGCACATCCTGCTATCATAGCGCTCCATGTGACCACATTTCTATGAGACATTCTGTCGAACACTTCGCGCGCATTCTGCAAACTCCCACATTTGACATGCATAATCACGAGGGCACTTTCCACAAAGGGATCCGACTCTAACCCTCTTTCTCTAACGAGTCTGTGGACTTCCTTGCCTTGCTGAAGATACCCAAGTTCAGCACAGGCTTTAAGAACACTGGTATTGGCGGATTCATAGAGCTTTCCTCCTGGCGAGAAAATCATAAGTCCAACATCTGCATCGCAGAGAACCGAGAGCTCGTAAGCTTTCTTCAGCAATCCATTTCTACGCTTGGAAAATGTAACCTGCCTGCTGGCGGTATTCTCAATCCTCTTCATCTGGATTTTTCCCCTCACCATTCTTTATCTCCTCAGGAAATCCGCTCTCCATGTATTATGAATGAAGTTTTAGACACATCGTTATGACCAAATATTTTTTCAAGGGTAACTAATCCCTTTGGAATGTAATTATTGGACAACTAAATGATATCATGTTCGACAATTTTATGTTCTAAATGTGAATTATGATTATGTTCATTAGATTTGATTTCATTGATGTATTCTTCTTCCACATGTAAAGCAAAAAATTCATTTATTGCTTGTAAGAAAATTTTTAACTCTTCATCATCTTCAAAAACCTTCTAGTGTTTGAGATTATTAGGGAAGGCATGTATTTTACGTGTATCTGATAATGCAATTGTAAAGGATCAACAATTTTAAAACAAGTCGTAGAAATTGCTAGAGCATCAACGTGAATATTTTCTTCTCTTGGGATTGATGTGATATTAAATGCTTGAAATTAATTATATACACAGTCCCAAACTTCGTTCCTATAAGCTCTCAGCCTAGGATGCTTAGCTTGACAGAGGTTTCTGATTTGTTTGACAATTAACTTAGAATCACCAAATATAGCTAAGTTTCAACTTTCAAACTTTTGCTAACTCCAATCCTAAAATTAGGGCTTCATATTCTGCCACATTATTTGTGACCTCAAAATATAATTTAAATTATTGGGTTGTATTTTTCTTATCAGGAGCGATAAGCATAATTCCTACCCCTGCTACATCTTTGGAAAAATCCCTATCAAAATACATTTTCCAAATGTTAGTGTTTATAATTTGAGGGGTATTGACAGTTTCTTGAATAGTAATTTGAGGATTTGGAAGTCCATTAGCAGTTAATGTAAAGCTTCCAAAATCTTGGTCAATTCCATAAATAAGATGACTATTTGCTTGATTTTCTTTACAATTTGTATTAATTAATCTAACTTCTTTTTATAATCTTAAACGTTCACCTCCATGAACTAGGACTGTAGCATAAGACATGTCCATTTGAAGACTTCCCCCTAACTTGGCACAACAAGATCTGGATAGTAACATTTCAAATTTTGGGGGAATGTTTATAAAAATAATGTCTAAGACTATACTCTTGACAAGGATGTGAGCAAGTGTTACCACAAAATCCTTAATTAATCCAAAATAGGGTAATTTCTTAGAGTCGAAAGTATATAGGCCATGGAATGGTCTAGATTTGCAGTTGAATTTGATCCATCACTACTTTAGGAATTAGATTGTGGGAAGCACTAGAACCCAACATGCAATTATATAAAAGTTAGTCATAAATTTTCAAGGTGACATAGAAGGGAGGTACGGTTTCACCAATCATATTTGAACTAGGACCAAAAACAACTTGAGATTTTTCATCCTGTAAACTAATGGCATCACCCTCTACATCAATATTTGAAGATTGAATCCATTTAGAAACTTGACGTTAATAACATGGATTTTTAGAGAGTTCAGGTAATGGGATTGGAATTTTAACTCTTTTACAACATTAAAGACAGTTGCAACAATTTTTCCAGCAATATTCTATTCTTGTATATGATTTTGTGGTTGAATTAATGGGGTTTTTGTTTAAGCTGATTTTACTTGAGGTTCATCAAAGGTAACCTTTTTGGCATCTACCAGGTCTTGGTCTTGGTCTAAGGTCATACCTTCTATTTAATTCAACAATTAAGAATTCAAAAAAAACTTGATAGTTAGAAATTTGAGAACTTTCTTGATTTTGAATTAAATACCGATCTTGAGTAATTGGGATAATAACATTTCGTGATGAAGGGTCTTCAAAAAAATTGATATCATTTTTATTGACAGTAACATTTCTTCAGGATATTGATCATTAATCATTAGGGGAGGTTGAATTTGTTGATTAGTGTTTGGCCTTTCCAAAATTTAAGGTTGAAAAGGTGTTCTATATTGAACATGTGGTCTATTCGCAACTTGTTGTTTTGGTCTAGGTTGAGTTTCCATTCTAGATATTCTGTTAGAGAGATTTTTAAGTAGAGAGGCTATTTCATCAATTTTATGGTCTTCATATTTAGCCTTTGATGAGGTAACTTCTTCTCTAGATTTCATCCTCTTTTCAACCTTTTCTACCTTAGCTTTCAGTTTAGGAGATGTTGATCTATTAGCCTTAAATTTGATTGCATTTGTTTGCATGTCTGCTAGAGTTTTGAATTTTCTTTCCCTCAGAATTACAAAAAAGTCATCTTCAAATGCTTTAGAAAATCTAACCTTAGCAATAGCTACTAGAGGTTTGCAATCGGGGGGGATTTTATTATAGAGTTTATTGATTCTCTTAATGAAATCAGCTACAAGTTCACCAATTTTTATTTTTAAGTCTTCAAATTATGTTAAGTAGTAAACAACATCCTTTTTTACTCCCCATTGTTTTTTGAGCATATTAACTAGTTCGACCCATGAATTAATTGAATTAGCTTGAAGTTGTCTGAAACATATTCTAACATTTCCTTCAAGGGATTGTACAATAAGTCTAGTGTAGAAAGCTTCATCCTAAACATTCGTATTATCAACAAAGTCTAAGAATGCAGCTAAGTGATGTCCAGCAATGGCCCAGTTTCTCCATTAAATCTAGGTAAGTGTTTTAAATACCTATTAGGAAAAGGATGGAGTTGGGATGCAGGTGGAATAACTAAGGCTGCATAACATGCTGCCACAATTGGTTGAATACCATCCATTTGATGATATGGGGTTGTCTTATTAGGAGAGACATCTTTATTATAAGAAGGAAGTGATGAAGGTTTTGGTTTCTAGAAGAAATGAGGATTAATAACTAACTTCTGAAATTCGGGGAGAACCTTTTTAGGATTCTCAAAAGCTAGAGTATTAGTATAAATACTTAATTCCTCTTAAGGTTTAGTAGAAGTAGATGGATATGTAAAAGAAGATTTAGAATCGAATGGTTTAAACTCAGAAAGGGAAATTTTAGGATCTTCTTCACTCTTAGTCAGTTCGAAATGTGAATAAGGATGTTCAAAATCATAAAGGTTATGGACTAGAAGTGTAGTTTGAAGATCTACTCCTTTAGAAAGGAGTTTTAAAACTTTTGGAAGAAGATCTGATAATTCAGCAGGTGTTGGAGTTGACTGTAAAGGGTTAGCTTGTGAATGTGCTTGAGATAGAATAGAGGAAGAAGTAGATAAAGAAGCTTCTAACCTATGCTTAATTAATGATTTTCTAAGTAATCTCTCTGGACCTGATAAAGGAGAGAAAATTTCAAGATCTGACTCGGATCTGGTATACTTGTGTGAAGCCAGATTTAACTAGTGGGGTTGCCAGGTGAAGGTCTTTATCCTACTGGTATCTTATTCACCGTTAAGAGACAAGTATAATCATTGTCCCAAGGAAAGAATGTAAATATTTGTTCACTGGCATCGTTGCTAATCTAATGTTGTCCTTTGTAGGTAGCCCTAGGATAAGGGACTATGCCAAAGCTTCTAAAATGATTTTTTGATTTTTAATGGATGACCAATGCTAAAAAATTTAAACAGATATAAACCTTAATCATTTTTGAGAAAATATAAGGGCTCATTCTTCACTCTTCACAAAATTAAAATTTGAAATGATATGAAAATAAGAAGTAAAGAAGATATATAATTCTTTAAATATTGAAACTGAACAGCTAATTCCTTATATATATCAGTTGCGTATAGAAATTTTATATAGCCAAAGAGTACATGTATAAGAGATGACAGAAGGCATCAATTTATTGATTTAGAGGAATTAACTGAAACAAATAGTTTCGGTTAATTAATTTTTTTAACTAATGAGAAATTTGCAGGAGCTTTTAGATAGATTGATATTCCATCTAATATTACCTAGAATTTTGTGCTACCTTAAACATGTGCAGAGAAGGTATAAAATGATAACATAATGAATACTAAAGGAACTCACCGAGATACACAAGTTGTTCAGAATGAGTCAAGAATCCTTTTATTAATCTTCAGGATTAGTTCAAAAAATTACAAGCATGTTTGTTGGTTCATCATAAGGGTTCAACCCTTTGTTTTTTGAAATACAGAATGTATATAGAGTTAGACATTTTAAAATATCTAAATTGGAATCAAAATTTATTACAAAGTAAAATATCGTCCACAAAATTTGGGATTTTACAAAAATAGAACTAAGCATAGTGGATTTGAACTAATTTCGAGGGATGTTGTTGATGACTATAGCTAGAAATTTGTTTCTTCTGATGATTGTCCTTGAAATTTTGTTGTATGCTGCTAAAATTGTGTTTTCTTCTCCTAAAATTTTGCATTTTATTCCTATTCAATGTGTTCACATAGTTTATCCCATATCTTTTCTTCAGGGATATAGAATTTTAACAATTTCCTATAAGACTCATCGACTTCAGTATATTTTTCAAAAGTTGGTTGAACTAGGAAAATATGCCTAATTTCATGTTGTATTAATAATTCATAACTTAAACCTTCAATGAAGGCTTTCTTAGTTATAAATCCTCTAATTTACGAAAATTTGGTCTTGTTCACTGCTATATTATGTAGCCTATGTTGATATTCTTCAAGTGGGATCAATTTTCCACTTCTATCCTGCAAAACTAGAAGTCCTTTCTGATGTAAAGGATTAAACTTCCTATGAAATTTCTTAATTTGAACCTCCAATTACTGAAACTTGTTCTCAAGATGTAGCGTTAAATTTCTCTTTTTTAAAATCTTTCTCGCCTCCATGACAGCTTCAGTTCTATCTTCGATGTCAAACTCTTCAAGCTCATCTTTTGTCTTAGAGTTTAAGACTTTGATTATCCTTATATCATCTCTAGGTTTGTGGTCTTCATCATTATTTATTTATGCTATTGCTTCTTGTGATCTCTGTAATAAGTCTTACTGCTCAAAAATAATTTCAATTGAAGGCCATAAATTATTCATTGATACATTAATGTCTATCCAAGTATTCGCTTTGGTGTGAGAAATGGTTTGTGTAATTAAGGATTCATTTTCATAAACCTCTAACTACTGAGTTAATTTATATTTTTTTTGAATCCCAACCAAATGTACATTATCAGATTTAATCTTCTGTTCTTGGATCTTTTAGCCATATTTTTAGTTTTCTAATCTCTTGATCTTTCAGAGATAAGTCTCCCATAACTTTTAATAATTGTTCTTTTGAGTCAGTAGATTGTGTTTCTACTACAATGGTTGTTGTTGTAGATTTACCTACTGCTGAAGTACCTACTATAGAAGTAGTGGATATAGGAATAACAACTGAAATATTGAGTTGTTGCTCTATTTATTTTAGGAGTGATTCCATAGCAGTTTCCATTTTATGAATTTGAACTATCAATTTGATCATTTTTTCTTTCTCCCTTTCTAGCTAGCTAATTTCTTTTTATTGTGTATGTTAAGCAGTATGGAGCTTTAGTTGCTTCCTCAATGCTTCAATGTTAGCATTCTTGTTTTTTATCATTTCTTCTACCCCTTTAATATCACTACAATCGTATCCTAGCTTGATCACTAGATCTTCAAGAGCTTTGATTTTTGTATCTTTGGCCAGGGATGACATTCTCTCCATCTTCAATTGTGAATTAATATTGTTCAGGGAAGCTTGCAGTTTGGAAGTTGCCATTGTCAAACTTGTCAATGTGGAATATATCATTTCACCAACCTTCTTATGTAGGTCAATCTGATCAATGACATGAACTTTATTGGTATCAAAAGCAAAAATGAAAGTTTTGTAATCTTCTACACTCTTAGGGACTGGAATTTTTGGTTCTAAGAAATCCAATTGAAATTGTCCCTTCTCAGTACAAGTGTAGATAGAAGCCAATGTTGTGTAGTGGAAGACTGCTTCCAAAACTTTGAATAAGTGGTGGCCCCCAATGCTTCATTCTTCCTTTTAATCTTTCTCTATATAGCAACAACAACAAAAAATTGTGTAGTATCATGGAAAAAAATGGATATAGGGGATTATGTAATTTCCTCAACCTGTGGAAAAGAAGTGGTGGGAAATCCTGACACCACCACTATGGTTTTCTCCTATGAACTCTTGTCTTCCGAAGACTCTTGATTGGTGTTTCTCTTCTTTCTCCTTTTTTAAATCGTAAAACCTGTAGCTTTATTTTCTAAGTCTGTAGGAGACAAACATTCTCTTGGTATTTTGGTTTCTTTTTCTTGTGGAACTGGAGTCTCGGAAGATGTTTGACTAACAATATGTTCTTCAGCTTTGTGTAATGTATTCCCTTGCCAATTTTCTTGATTTGAATACTAATCTATATTTGGTCTAGCTATATGTACATATGGAGTTGTTTTCTATTCAACTCTCGACTTTGAAATAATCCCCAAGGACTTATAGGACCAGATGAAGCTCAATTTGAATTTCATATGCTTTAATAACATATCTGCCTCCTTTGCTGCTTCCATGGTATTAACAATGAAAGGGCCAATGTGTGCTTTTAACTTGAATTGGGATTTCTATTTCTTGGATACAATATGAAAGTCATCCATGTTCATCATTTTCCTGATGTATTCCAAGGCAAATATTTTGATTGGTACAAATACTAGTAACCTGTAGGGAGGAAGTTCACACCCGTATATTTTGATTTTTATGTAATTCTAGTAGAGGTACTAGTCTCCAATTTTGGTTTGTTCGGTGAGGTGGAGAATTATTTTGATTTCAGTTGAAATAATTGATATAACAACACTACTGAGAACACATAATGACATACACAGGAATTGATTTACATAATCACTGAAGGAAAATTCTTCTGTGTTTTTTCCTACCAAGGAAGTCTAGTGAATGACTGACTGAGGCTTCTCTTGTGCATCTAATTTCTGCAATGGAAGCTTGAACCTGTCTGCTTGATGAAATAAAAGTAAATACACTAGGACTGAATGATGTTTGAAAGAATCTTCGGTTGAAAACTTCAAAAATTGATCATGAATACTCTATGCCAAAAACTAGTTGTAGTTGAAAATTAATGAGGGTTTATTACCCACAGAAAACACTGATAGAAATCCTTGTTGGCTAAATTTTATGTGTTATTATTCCAATATTAAATTATCAATCTGGGACTCATAAGCTTCGAGGCACAAACACAAGTAACACAAGATCAGAGCATCTAACCTAAAATAGATTAAGAAATCAATTTACTGTTTAAGTACATAATTTCTATTTACAGTTTGAAACTAATCAATTAAGGAAAACATGCTCAAACAATAAGAATAAGAAATTCTAATCACTGTGAAAATGAAACTAACTCTAATTAATCATAAACCAAGCAATACACATTACTATTGAAATGATTTTAATCTAAATAATAAGATCTATTTAATCTAAGTAAAAGAATCTTATATCAATCAAGATTAATTTAAAATGATACCCGACGTATGATAAATCTTAATTCCAATAAAGTTCACTCTCATTCAAACGATCTTAGACTGACGCAATGGACAAACAAGACTTCAACTAATCTAATTCTTGGGATGCATAAAACAAATCAAATAAGCATTCAAACTAACCTCTATCATCACTCTACAATTGCTTCAAAGGAAACTAAGTAAACCAAGATTCTAATTGACATGCTTTCAGATCTAAAAGACTGCAAAATAAGAAACTATTTATCCTTAAATTACTTTAATCAAAATCAAGAAATCATTCAAACATAAGCACATTTACTAATAGTTCTACCAATAACTAATTACAACTATAATGAATTTCAAAACTAAACTACAACTCCAAACAATGATTTAATGGTCTCGTTGCATTGCCTTCAAATACTTCATTGCCAAACCACAATGTTACAACAAATTATAGTGAATCAGTAAGGTACATAGTTGATTTCAATTCATATCTAAAAGAAATAGAGTTATCGATCTCTTGTTTGTCCAATTAAGAAGCACCTTTGAGTATTCCAATCGTAAAGTTGTAACAAATGGATTATTTATGCAATACAATCGTTGATCAAGATAATTCATTAGTTTGCAATGAGTTGAAGTTGAAGTATTTATTTAATTTCAATAAAACAAATTACAGTCTTGAGTACAAAATCGTAATTATGAGATCTAATTAACAAACGTTTTCAAAACAAAATTCCTATGCCTAGATCTATCCTATGATGTTTTGAAAAACTTGCCTCTAGACGGTGGTGGGCCCTTGCCACTCCCAGATCAAGTTTAAATTAATGCATTACTCTCTTTAGAAATTAAAAACACATTAATACTTACAACAAATTGAGTGCAGAATCAAAGTTGTATTAAAATTCAAAACATAAGTTTATATGCATACATTCTTTCTGTCCTTCTGAGGCAAAGCGAAACTTCTTACATCAATCCTTTTGATCTATCCTTTTTATATTCTTCCACACAGGCAATGGATAATCTATTTATAAAATTTACAAGGCGAATTTTGACTCTAACAATAATTTTCCTTAATATGGAAAATTACATATTTTTAACAAATTGGTCTTAAAGATATTTGCATATCTTCCTAACCATGGTGAATTTTGGAAAATTGTTTGGAGAGAACCTAATTTGTCATATTTTAAACAAAAATCTCTCTTGGATTTTTCTCATTCAACTCCATTTCCTTAGAAAGCGTGCCCAAAGTTGGATGTTTAGCTCTTTCTACAAATTTGGGCAAGATTCTAGAATTCTGGAAAAACAATGTTTTTTATAAAACTTCCTCAAAGACCCACCTATATTGTTTGAACCAAGGAGAATATTGAGAAATGATTTTCTTTATAGTTAATTTTTTATATTGGTAAAAAACCCATTTTTGGAGATTTTTCGAGATTCGGCTCGAGTTGCACGAAAATTGGGATCAAACTTGGAATTTTGAAAATTTTGTGGATTTTGAGCAAACTTGTGATTTTCTTCTAGAGACTCACAAGTATGACCTGGGTGAAATCCAACTCATGGGAAGGTGTTAGAACAATTTTTTGGATAATAACCTTCCGTGGTTTTCCTCGGAAGTGTGTTGAGAAGTCGAAACTCCAAATTGGATATTTTCACCTATAGGAATTTATTTCATACTCAACCTGTAGCAACTAGTTTAATTGGCTTGTGAAGAATTTTGGCAATGGAACCCTATGGAAAATGAACTTAGCAAAAACCTTCATTAGTAAATCACGACTAAATCATATCTAATCATAGAAAAGATAATAAAACTAATGATAATCAACCACGAGGTGTAGGATATGTATTGGCGGCAAGTTGTGGAACTACGGTATGAAATGAGTTAAAAATGCCAGAATTTATGTTATGAAATAGTGGTACTATGTGATGGAAAATTATACATATTTGAGGCTCAAAAATCCTAATATCACTTCATCAGCTCATTGATCAGTACGGTAACCTAACCAACATGCGACCATAAAGATGACTTGCCTAGACATTTCTAGAAAAATTGAAGTGGAATAAGGTGGATTGGCGTGAGGCAACTCAAAATTCTAAAG
The DNA here is from genome assembly GCA_000404065.3 of Pinus taeda. Taxonomy (NCBI): domain Eukaryota; kingdom Viridiplantae; phylum Streptophyta; class Pinopsida; order Pinales; family Pinaceae; genus Pinus; species Pinus taeda. Next base: position 3,380 of record APFE031165624.1, on the reverse strand, counting down.
TAAAAATGATTCAAAAATTCAGGCTCATTGAGGAAATGTGAGTTTTTCGTAAATCTCCATGGGAGAATCACTAGAAAATGGGTGCAGAGGGGCTGAAGGATTGACTTGAAGCGCTTGACATATAGACTCAGGAGTAATAGGAAATAATACTTCATTATTTTTGGTAGTTACAACCCTCTAGCTAGGAATATATCTCAAATGACATCAAGTAACAAATTTAGTGAAGTTATGGGTCCGGGGAAAAGCTAATTGAGGAAGGAAAGACTCCCAAATGCTCAATTCATCATTGACATCAAGAAATTTCTAGTTTGCCTAATTGCGGAGTTTGTAGAGGTCGAAGTCACATTGGGTTTCTTAGATTTTATACTGTGTGTCTACCACGGGAAGCTTATCTAGGTTAACTACAGAAGATAATTGAGGGCTATCTACCTCAAACTTTGATTTTCCTTTTGACGAAGGCATTGTAAAATAGGAAATTGCACGCTAAGGTTGCTAATATTACTAGAGTGTTGTCAATTATTAGTGTATGAAAATCAACAGTTGCATTATTGGTAGAATTTAGAGTTCGAACTGTTGATTTTGGAAATGGAATGGTGAATGAAAATGAGGATGTGTGTCTTTTTAAAGGAAGGAATTGGAGTTTTTGTAGAAGTTATAACCATTTTAGGATCGTGCAATTAAAGAATTGAATGTTGGTGCGAAAATTTAATGTCGAAATGGGTATATGAACATTTGGTGGGAGATTATAAAATGTTTAAGGACTAAATTGCATGGGAGAATAGGGAGAGGACATGTGGTGAAGTGGGACTGGGTGCGAGAGTGGAGTAGAAGTAGAAAGTGATCTTCAGGTTGGGGGGGCTGAGGGGGTTGGCGGCCAACAATTTTGGAGAGGGGTGCCCTGAACTCACTCAGGATTCATCACGTATCTTCAAGTAGTAATCTCAATACAACTTTTCGGACACCACGCCCCCCCCGCCCCCCTTCTTGTTAAACTCCGATAGTACGGGGGGGATCCCAATCTCATTCCCCGCCATTGATGTGGATGGGGAAGATCTGATCTGTAGATTTCCAATCGGCTTTTATTGCTAAACCAAAAAATGTCAAATCAACTCTTTATTCCCAAATTAAACCATAATGTTTTTTAAAATATGCAAGAAATTAAATAATAGTATATAAAAAACTCTGCAGCATTTTAACTGGCTCGCGTCTTTATGTCAGATCAATTCTTTATTTCAAATAAACCATAATGTTTTTGAAAATAGAAAGAATTAAATAATAACACTGAAAAAACTCTGCGACATTTTAAGCTGGCTCACGTCTTGGGATATAATATATAATATATATATACCATTATACATATACTACAATATCCCCTTATTCTTTTCTTTTGATCTTTTTTTTTTCTATATATATATATATATATTATTTTTCATTTTTGTTTTTCCCAACAAAAATAAAAAACTACTATGGTAAATACAAGTTACTACACAGTCATTTATAACCATTACAACATTTCCCCACCATTACAACATTTCCCCCATACTAGGTTTTAGGCCTCGATGCAATCACACATTGAGAGATCTCGAATGGAGAATTATTTTGAAAAAAAAAAAATCACTTAAAGAAATATTTACAACCTTCAAGAACTATATCTAATAAGTTCTCACTTTAAAAAACCTTAACCTTTTGAATTCATCATAAATATAGAGTTAAAAAAATTACATTAATTTAACACACATTTTCAAAATTATCATGTATATTCTATCTTTAACTTTCTGCCCATTCTTAATTTTCCAACTCTTTCTTAATAAATTAAATAAAAAATTCCATATACCATCCACAATATTATAATATAACCAAATTTACTTTACACACATTTCAATATTCCTTACAAATTCTGAATTTCATGCAAATCGGTTCATGAAATTAAATGAAATTGATGATGATGATGCTGATCCACTAAGACCAATATGGTTTATTGGACCTTGAGAAAGTAATAGATTAATTGAGATTCTTTAATATTTTATTTTACTCATCAATGAGAAGGTAGATAAGTGTTATGATGTCACCATAGTTTTGTTGACTTAACAAGTCAAGAAGGTTGGTAGTGTGGCAAAGATTTTGAAAATTAGAATGGATATGAGAAAGTGTTGGACAATCCAACAAAACATTCTCTTCATCTTCAAACCTCTTAGAATCACAAAGGTGACAAACTCTTTCATCCCAAAGTGTTTTGAGAATTGACCAATGCCCTGTTTCACTTTGAAGCTCATGAGAATTAGTTCTTATCCTGGAAATGTTCATTTTATTCTTAGCATTGGTCAAGACAAAAGGATAATTCTGGTGATCAAGATTGACATTGCTCACCTTTTTATAATATGTTAGCTTCTTTTTCTTCCTCTAACTCCTTATCATCCCACAATTTTTCCTTATATTTAGAAGTAAAAACATTTTTAATATTATCCTTATTCGCCAAAATGACCTCATTTACAAATTCCATAAACAATGTGTGGATGGAGTGGAGTGATAGTATTTACATTATTTATATTCCAAAATTTGAATTCGAGTATTTCCAATATGCACCGTTCACTGCTACCATTGGTGGAAATTATTTACCAAGGAAATCATCGAAGATGGTACAGGCGGAGATGCGGGGGATATCTTTTCTAAATTTATATGAACATGAAGTTATGCGATTTTGGCCACGTATTTCCTCCTTTAAAGAATCAAGGGCTAATATAGATGACAAGGATGAGGAGATAAATAAAATTTATTCTTTATTGGATTTTATTTATCCAAGGGAAAAGAGGCATAGTTATCTATTGATGGTTATAATGGATGAAGATGGAAATTTAATAACAGAGAAGGGAAAAGAAATAATAAAATAATCATGCGAAGAAAATCAAAATGGCAAAGCAAAAGAATTGATGAAACAATTGATGAAAGGTACTAAAGAAGGTCGGAAGGAGATTTTGGTTGAATTGGAACAACAATTAGATTAGATTTTGATGATGTAGTTGGTTAGGGCGACCTTTCCAAAGAGAACACACTCCTTGATCTCATAATGCCCTGTTTTGTAAATCTCCATTGAACAACTTTCCACGCTTCAAGAGGCAACGAGGCACCATTACTCATTGTTATAATATATAGTTATTGGTTTATAGTATATTCCAACTTATTTTTAGCTCGAGGACTATTATGTGTATTTGATTAGACCAATTTTATTGGTATAAAAAGTCTAATTAGTTATCATAAAATACATTTTATCTTTGAGATTATTCATATTTTTATTTCTATTTAAAATATTTTTATTTCAATAATTTTTTATTTTTATATGTACATTTTATTTCTTAACTAAACTTAATTTGGTATTTTAGTTT
>APFE031165621.1:94645-153447 GCA_000404065.3 Pinus taeda | reverse complement strand
TCAGATCTTAAGATATTCAACCCAAAAGCATACATAAGCCAAATGATCTCCCTTGCTTTATATAGGCAAGCTCTTCCTCAAATCATGGATCATGGGGCTCAATAATAATAATAAAATAAAACAATACCATGGGCCAAAACCATAACAAACCAATACCATCAACTCAATACTAAGGATCAACACGTCTGTCGAGATGCCATGGTCCAAAAACCATAGGTTCAAATTCCAAGGACTAACTACCATGGACCAAAGGTAAGTTTTCCCACATGAAATAAACTTTTCTCCATAGGTTCAAATTCCAAGGACTAACTACCATGGACCAAAGGTAAGTTTTCCCACATGAAATAAATTTTTCTCTGCATAAAATTCCGTGAGTTTTTTCTCCACATGAAATAAACTTTTTTAATTCTCATCATATTGAGAGCCATATCATGGGTGTTGCCATCAAGTACAATATCTGTAACATATAACCATACCAGAAACATAATGCCAACAGATTTTTTAATATATATATATATATATATATAGATATATATAATTTTCTTTAGTATGTATAAGTAGCATATATTTAATTATTTTAATTACCAATTAATAAATTGTTTCACATGTTTAGTTGTGCATAATTTATACAATCTCCAGATAAATTGTTTTAGATAATTTATTTTGATACATAAAGCCAATGTATAGATAGCTTGAGGCATTAGTTCAATTAGTTGTCCCCAATGTTGTTGATAAGATTGCTAGTTCCGTACTAATAGGAGTTCGATTTGAATACCCTTTCGTGAGGCATGCTAGTCTATCTTAGTGGGGCTTAATAGGGATGCCATCCACGAATGTAGGGAAGCATCCCTTAGGCTTCCCTATGAGATTTCCTTGCAAAAAAAAACTAACATCATAAAATTTATATACATTAGATGTTCTAATCATCTATATACTAAATTGTTTCAAATGTTTATTTGCTATGTGCAAATACTCCATCTTATAAAACTCCCTTGTGCCAAGTGATGTTGGCTTAGTTTTTGACATTGCATGTCTTTTCAATATATCTAATACTCAAGTAGCTAGTGGTTGATTATTTATTTGAGGAATAATTGTCTTTATGACATTGTCACAAACTACTAACAATTTTTGAATTGTTTATTTGTAGTTTGATTGTCCTTTTGCTTAGTCCAAGTGTTCCCATTAGGAATGATGTTCAACATGTTTATTGAAAAGTTAAAGTCAATAACTTGTTCTTGTATGCAACATTTTTCACTTGTCTAACATAAATCTAGCTGGCTTAGTATGCGTGTGTTTACAACCCATCACTAGAGAGATTCTTTTGCCACCACAACAAAAGTCTCATATGTACTTTATTGCCTCTACCATTGCAAAAGAATAGCCATTCAATAGCAATCATTTGATGTATGTGTATACAACACATCATTGGATAGATTCCTATGTCAGGACAACAAGAGTCTCATGTATAGTTTGTTGCCTCTTACCATTGCAAAGGAATAACTCATTAAATAGCAATGATGAGATCAACCCAAAGAATGAGCAATTCTCATGAAAATAAAATAATAAGTTTATATCAGTTCACTTTTTATATACAACTACTTTGCTTAAGACAATTGTATTAACAAGATGTTATATAGACAACCCTAAGACCTAGCCAAGAAGCTTGATCTTTGTTCCCATAGCAAATTTTCTCAATGGAAACATGTGTTGATCAAAGGCAATATAGTATTTCAAACATTCAATTTATTGTACACTAATAAATGATGATTACGTTTTTGTTTATAAAAAATTGCATTCTACATATGAGAAGAGGGCTACAATGAGAACGGTTTCTACAAGCCAATCCATCTCTTCTACACTGAGATTGTGTTGTTTTTAATAGTAACTTGTATTTTGAGTTTGTCATGTGTTAAAATTGAATGAAAAATTTATTTGTTTGTTTGCAGTGTCTAATGCATTCCCCTTTCTGACTGACAATTCAGACAAGATCAACCTTCGCTGGAAGAAAGAGGAACATAAACTTTTAATCTGCTTCTACTAGTAGCAAGGGTGGGGTAAGATAAACTTTGAATCTGCTTCTAGTAGTGGCAATGGAAGGAGGGTAGATAAACCTTATAGTAGTCGCAAGGGTAGAGGTATCATTGATTGACTAATTTTAGCATCCTTTCAGTCACATTCTATACTTATGAGATATTTTCCATTTTGTATATAAATGTTGTAAGGATGTCTTTATTGACTCTCTATTATGATATACGTACTTGGCACTAGCATTTTGTAATTCGGTATTGTACTCTTGAGCCAATTAGTAATGAAATATTTAAAGTAAATCATTTGATGATTCATTTTTATGAACCTTTTTCATGAATATTGTTAATGAGTTTTGGTTGACATAAAATCAAAACACCCTTTATACAAAGATCACCCAATGCAAGTAAACATTAAGCCTATTAAAAACATATATTGAGTAAACCATTTTGTGTGAGTTGTTTTGCACTTAACAGCAAGAACATTAGATGTGCTTGTGACCATTGTGTACAACATTTAAAAATTGCAACAACATCCAAAAAAACATGTTACCTTCTACATAGGCAATCTTATCTTTTGTTAGATCTTAGGCTTTTGTGATCCATAATATAGTAAACATGTCTTTCAAATTAATCACATCAGTATTATTTGGTCAACGTTTCGAACCAACTAATATGGTTCATCCTCAAGACAAAGATAAACTTTTATTTTGCTTCTACCAGTAGCAAGGGTGGGGTAAGATAAACTTTGAATATGCTTCTAGTAGTGGCAATGGTAAGAGGGTAGATAAACCTTATAGTAGTCGCAAGGGTGGAGGTATCATTGATTGGCCGATTTTAGCATCCTTTCAGTCACATTCTATACTTTTGAGATATTTGCCAATTTGTATATAAATGTTGTAAGAATGTCTTTATTGACTCTCTATTATGATATTGATATACGTACTTGGCACTAGCATTTTGTAATTCGGTATTTTACTCTTGAGCCAATTAGTAATGAAATATTTAAAAATAAATCATTTGATGATTCATTTTTATGAACCTTTTTCATGAATGTTGTTAATGAGTTTGGGTTGACATAAAATTAAAACACCCTTTATACAAAGATCACCCAATGCAAGTAAACATTAAGCCTATTAAAAACATATATTGAGTAAACCATTTTGTGTGAGTTATTTTGCACTTAACAACAAGAACATTAGATGTGCTTGTGACCATTATGTACAACATTTAAAAATTGCAACAATATCCAGAAAAAGATGTTACCTTCTGCATAAGCAATCTTATCTTTTGTTAGATCTTAGGCTTTTGTGATCCATAATATAGTAAGCATGTCTTTCAAATTAATCACATCAGTGTTATTTGGTCGACGTTTTGAACCAGCTAATGTGGTTCATCCTCAGGACAAAGGTAAAGTTTTAATCTACTTCTACTAGTAGCAATGGTGGGGTAAGATAAACTTTGAATCTGCTTCTAGTAGTGGCAATGGTAGGAGGGTGGATAAACCTTATAGTAGTCGCAAGGGTGGAGGTATCATTGATTGGCCGATTTTAGGATCCTTTCAGTCTTCTATACTTATAAGGTATTTGCCATTTTGTATATAAATGTTGTCAGGATGTCTTTATTGACTCTCTATTATGATATACGTACTTGGCACTAGCATTTTGTAATTCGGTATTGTACTCCAATTAGTAATGAAATATTTAAAATAAATCATTTGATGATTCATTTTTATGAACCTTTTTCATGAATGTTGTCAATGAGTTTGGGTTGACATAAAATCAAAACACCCTTTATACAAAGATCATCCAATGCAAGTAAACATGTTTCGAACCTTTGTCTTGACGATGAACCATGTTAGCTCGTTTGAAACGTCGGCCAAATAACACTGATGTGGTTAATCCGAAAGACATGCTTACAATCTTATCTTCTATCAAGTTCATTTAAAATAGATAAATATTAGACTTAAACGAGTTTTATTACAGTTCGCATAGAAATAAGTTGATTTAAATCTTAAAATCGGTCTTAAGCATGTTTGAAATTCTATTAGATCATGCCAAATTAACATGTTCTCAAGCAGGATTCAAATTACTTTGGACACGGACAACCATGCCAGAAAGATAAAGGAAATGTCAACGCGAGCTAAGATTGCAATGGAAGATGACAAATGACACACATGTTAATAAAGGTTCCACCACCTAGACTCGATAGACAAATGCAGATGAGAGGAAGAAAATAATTTTCGAAGGAAGACTGAAAAGAGAATGATGAGACATATCAACCGATGAAAGATGTCACCAATAACTAACCAGCCCTAGAGAAGTCAATACGTTTAACCACATATTTATAAACACGTATCAAACAAGCATTAAAAACCCAAGCATGGATGTATACATAATTTGTTTCATGTTTTCCAATATTAAGTTTCAAGGAAAATTTCAAAATTACCAGCAACCTTATATTCATATGTACTATTGTTCCAAGAGGCACTGTAATCAACAACCATTATACTCTTATTATCTTCAGTATTTACCATAAAATGTTGTAGCCCTGCTCTTGCCACATTTGATGCACCTTGGACAAAAGCAATGCCTTGGTTTTGTTTCTTTATGTGTGAAGGGATTTTCTCCTGTAATTAGACGCATGGCAAGTTCTACAGATTCAACATTGTGAAAATCCTGAAATCACCCCATAAGCAAGCTTAGCATCAATTTCTGTACAGTCAACATAGGTCCTAAAAAATCTAAGATAAATTCATCCCACTATGCTCTCATATTGGTGCTCCTATTTAGGAAGTCCTATGAAACGTTAAGGCTTAGACAAGCAGATGTACAGTGAGCTTCCAATATAGAAAACCAATATATGATGCCAAGCTATTTTCATAGGCCAATGTCAAAGAACTTGAAAAATGAAATTACAGCTCTATGGTAGTCAATCAAGACAAATCAGGGATATGCAGCATTAACTGTTCAAGAAAATTTTATGTTAGCAACCTTTGTACTATCCAGAAGATAATGATGTGTCTATATGTGCCTCCAATGGTTAAACAAAGAACAGAATTGCTCAACACTTCTTACATGTTAGTATCTGCGTCACAAAGGGTCCCAGCGAAGGCCATCCAGCAAGACCTGTAATAAAAGAAAAATTAGTTGAAATTAAATTAAAGGAGGATAATATAACTTTAAAGGGGCACTTGATACAGAACCACGGGATAAGAGATATTTGGCTCATCATCAAACTTTGCAGCAGCATAGGGATAAGGAGCCACACTTCATGCAATTAATAGAGAATGGATGCCATCAATTTGACTAGGCTCCTCAACATTATAATCTAAAGAGGGCTCCTCTATCTGACTCATTCTTCCCCATTGATTCAAAATTTGAATCAAATAAAACATCTTCACTTTCACTCAAATTTATGAGTGCGCTAGCGCTGTTCACTCAAATTTGTTGTTTCATCAAGGAAGATATATAGAAAATACATCTCAAGAAACACAGACAAAGTAATATTCAATTTAAATGTTGAACTAGTGAATGATAAGAGTCTAAAATCTTTAATATAGGAATTGCTATGGAAATTTGATATGCATATGTCATAAACTTGGTTCATCCTTTTAAAGTTTTGACATTTTTGAAACCTTGTTTTCACTCCAACATAAAGCATGACTATATTATCTAGAAAAATTACAAAACCTAATATAAGTTAGATGGTAGAATTTAACGCAAAAAATCATCAATATAAATCAAATAAATCCTGTAAAAACCTGATTTCACTTAGGTTAACATAATAGAAGAATTTACAACAGAAATTTGGGTTGTGCTAGTGGAAAAACTTATGTTTCAAGTCCACTTTCATTAGAGATATAATATTGCCGAAATAATTTTTATAGAAAATGAATTGAGCTTCTTTGAAAATGCATGATCTGCTAGAATGCAAATTTAAACCAAAACTAGAGTACAAGCCCCAAATAGAACTCGTGACCACTACTGATAATATTTAATTCTAAGTACTCATGATATAAAATCCCATTCACATTAACAATAGTGAATATCTAAGTAGAGGCATAGTTAAAATGAAAATGTAGTTGAATGTAGCAGGAGAGCTCAAACAAAAGTTGTCTGCAAATGGACATGGAAAGTGAGAATTAAAATCAGCACATGTATGTCTAAATGGAGAATGTGGAGCCCTAGTGTCGCAATAAATTTTTTTCAAGGTAGTGATTAACCATTGTGATCATGCTATGCACATCAAGTATCTATGTAGATGCCATGGTTATAAATATAGTTGGATATAGCAGGGAAGTTCAAACAAAAGCTGTATATAAATGGACACGGAAAATGGGTTAAGACCAGTACATGTATATCTAAAGGCAAAAGGTTGAGCACTATCATGGCAATGAATTTTTTTTTTCAAGGTAGATACAACACACCAATGTTCAACCATTGTGACCATGCTACTGTTGAAACTATGCATTTTATTCCTTACCTTCCATAATGAATGGTTTATTGATTACAAAATTCTAGTGATTGATGTGGAAGAAATACAACGTTCCTGAACATATAGCTGATCATATTCTCCCAACATAGTTCTATTTGCTTACATGCTATGACATAGGAAAAAGTGTGAATAGTCTTATGATTAATCTCATTAATGTATATGCCTATCAACTTTGATAGATTGAGCAATGAACATTAAATTTTTATCTCTAGTAACTTTGAATCTTATAAAGACATATGATGGAGTGTTGTTAAAACAACTTGACTGCCAAGCTCTCTTCCTCCAAAAGTTTTAATGGCAGGCGGTTTTGGGCTTCTTAGAGCATCATATGCAATTCAGGGCAAATATATCTCTAATGGATGATTTAACCACACAAGGTTCTGGACCTGTTGGTTTATTAGTTGTGATGCTGGCACAAGATAGTGAAACACTTTAGATCATAGTTATTGGAGCCCCTGCTCACTGATTGAATTTTTTCAGGAAAATTGGTTAAGGCACTATCAACATTATGGATTTTCTGGATACTAGACAGAGAAGGATGTTACCCACAAAAATGATAGGAAGCAAACTTGCCGATGTTGTAACTGAACCAACTGGACATCCAGGAGTGCTTTTGATGGGAATGGAACTTTATAGGATAGCGTAACATATGTTATTGTGGTCAAGGAGCTTTTCAATCTGCTCCTTATAGACTTGAATGTCCATGAACAAAAAGTATTTATTTCATTGATCACAGAAATGCTTCCTTTACAGGGGATTATATATATTTAACAAAAATGGCATCCTTGGCATTGGAAAGTTTCATGGAAAAATCAAACAAGTGTTTGGTCAAAAGGGCAGCCCCAGAAAGCAAGTCATTTGCACACTGGGATGAGAATGTTGCATCATTAGACTCTAGAACATGAGGTAGTTCACTTTCTAATATGTACTGTAAGATGACATTGGGTACTCTTGGCAATAATGAGACTAATGCCAGAGATTTTAATCAGTAATTTGTAGAATATGGGATGTAGTACTGATCTCACATTTAGAACCCACTCTTACATATGTGAATATGCAATATGGTGACAGGCATGATTGGAATGGCTCAAATGGAAATGAAAGACTAGTAAATGTCGCAGAAACTATTGACCAAATATTAGAAATTTAGAATAATATACTTGAAAATTTGTTAAAAATCTTTAGGCACTCCAGACATTGCAAAAGTGCAAAATGTTTATACTAAAGGTGGATATGAAAACCACTCTCCCAGATTAAGCATTCCAAAAGTTAACAAGGAGACATCTACCAACCAAGTTCAATCAAGAATGTTCTTGGAAGTGGAAATGCAAACTATGGAACAAGAGACCTTTTTAAAATCAATCAAAGTGAAAAGTCAAAGTATCGCTACTGATGAAAAATTATTGACCAACGAAATAAAAAACAGAACAAGTACATGTTGAAGGCTTAAATACACAAATTAAAGTGAATAAGGAAGAGCTTAGAGTCAAAATCAAGAAGAAAGTTATGAATTTATTGATTTGTTTGTCACACTGTGTTCCATCACAGTTCTATTTACTTGCATGCTATGACACTGGAAAAAGAGTGAATATTCTAATCTTATCATTATATATGCCTATCAACTTTGATAGATTGAATATTAATTTTTTTTTCTCTAGTAACTTCGAATCTTATATTGGAATAACATGGAGTGTGTCCTTAATACCAAAACAATTTGACTGCCAAGCTCTCTTCTGCCCCCAAATTTTCTTGGTAGGCAGTTGTGGGCTTCTTACAGCATTGCATGCAATTTACAGGGAAAATATACATCTAATGGATCACCATAATCAAACAAGTTTCTGGACCTGCTGGTTCATTAGTTGTAATGCTGCACAAGATAGTGGGGCACTTTAGGCCATAGTTATTTGATCCCCTGCTCACTGAATGATTTTTTCAGGAAAATTGGTTAAGACCTCCTAAACCTGCACTTTAAGTGGTAAAGCCCTAAAACACAAATGCAGCTCTAGGGGAATTAAGAGGGGTTGTCCATTATCACCACAACTCACTCACTCTTGTTAGGCTGCCACTCCTTTGGCACAAGGTGGATATCCCTAGAAGATGTATGATTAACTTTAGAACTGAGTGGATTGTGGGTTGCTAAGACCACTTCCAATCCAATGGTTATTGAGTCAAGGAGTACAAACAAAGAGTGCTTACAGTGATATGGAGAAGATGTAGTCAAGCCATACACTAGTGTGCCATGGCTAATCCAAATGGAATTTAGGGTACATGAGAATGAGTGAGGGCTCTAACAGATGCACCATCACAACCAATAAGAAACCAAAAAAAAATGTGCAACTCAATAATTGAAGGAAGAACCATAACACGAGATTTTAAAGAAAGGCACCAAGAAAGACAGACTTCAAAGGAATGGAAACCAAGCAACAAGTTACATCAGTGACAGCATCATAGTATTGAATGTGCCATTTACATGTGCTAATATCAAATATTTTATTACAGTATAAAACTTCCCAATATCCAAAATTACATCAAGGGCTAAATAGGGTTGAGAACTTCACACTTAGTCCCTTCTCATGTGCAAAGACTTTCCTTTAAAAGAGATTATTTCCAGCAATAAAAATACTAGCCACTCCAGCATAATCACTTTCATCATGACTTGTTTAACTTTATCTAGGAACATAAAGAGATCAAATTGTTCAATCATATCATCACATTCACAGCAATCATAGTATTTATTCTTTGCCTTTTGAAACAATGTTCATGGGTTTTTGTATTTTTTTGCGATGCATACTTGTTTTATGAACCATTTGTGTCATAACACATATCAGCATTGACACTCAGTAACTGTAGGCAATGTAACTACTCACATGCATGTCTATAGATTACTCCATCCTGAAGTAGGTAATGTATCCTGGGCCATTCACCCCTGGCCGAATCAACATGGCCCAACCAAGTCCTTTTGGCTTCTCACGTGAATTTCACCCATATCCTCTAGTCAAATCAGCATGACCCAGCCAAGTCCTAGCTTCACCCTTGGCCAAATCAGCGTGGCCCAGCCAAAGTCTTTTATGGCTTCTCAAGTGAATTACATCAATATCCTCTGGTCAAATCAGCATGACCCAACCAAAGTCCTTTATGACTTCTCAGGAGAAGATCTGTCCAATCTGCAATTGCCCTGGGCCATTCACCTCTGGTCAAATGACCCAGCCAAGTCCTTCTAGCTTCTCAGGTGAATGTATATGTTGTAACCCTGAAGACAACTCTCGGCTGTGACGAGTCAGTGCCCAACACATCACTCAAAACTTTAAGAAATGATTCGGAAAATTAATGGCTGGGAGGAGAATGTCTCTATTCCTCTTGACTGTAAAACATTTCTCCTTTGACCTCTCACTCAGGCCAAACCCTCAATCATCACAGCTTCCAAATATCAATCAGAAATGACAGAAGATAAAATGGAAAATGAAGTCTAACTCTCTGAGCACGTGGTCAATAAATAGACAATGAATTCAGAAAGCTTAGATTTCAGAATGAAGATGCCCTGAGCATTCAGATTCAGGGGTCTCAACAAAATATACATTCTTTGAGCATCCAAATCTGAACTGCATTAATGTTACTGAAATCTTGGAGGAATGCCCAAAACTAACAGCTTCTACATTAATCTCCCATACTTAACTAATCAAACAGATTTTAGAACCAAAGATACTTTAAAGTTTACACATATTTGTGATTGCAATAAGTTAGTTTGAAAACCCAGAATGCATATGAAGAACAGAGCATGAAAAAGAAACAATACATGGAAAGAAAACTTATTGTAATGAATTGTAGCCGGAATCATCTATGAAAAGTCTCCAAAACCACAACTTCCGAACCCCCATTATCAAACTTCATGAAATTTACAGACTTTTGCTCCCAGCTTCCACAACTTCCAAACCCCCATTTGGTTTTCTTTTCTGACTTTTATTTCCCCCCTAAAACCTAACTGTCTAGGTCAGTTATGAAACTGATCTTTTAACAGTTAAAAAACTGCCTTTTTTAAGGGTTTATAAAAGAATAATAATGAGTCTTTTAAAGTATCGATGACTGCATATCACTGCATACATATTTTGAGGTTTTTTGACCCGTCAAATATATATGCAATAAAACTTCAAATTTGAATGGAAGGACATGTGGCCCCGGCAGTAAAACCACTTGGTGGTTCGAGAACCCCCCCTCTCCCCGGTTTTGAAAATCGGGCAAGGGGGTCTCTCAACAAATCTCCGACATTGATCCAGTAAAAAGGTAGGCACAGATCCCTTTGAGCCCCCCCTGATAAACTTCGATGGGGAAGGGGGCCTCTCATACCATCAATCTGGCCAGTCCTGAGCATATACCATTGTGAGACGTTGATTGCTCCACCAAATTGAATCTAAACTTCACAGCACTTGTAGGAGGCATGAACCTGAATCTGTGTCCGCCCGCACTCCATATGAACCAGTCCCTCTAGTTTTTCCATGTTGCACGCTTTCCAGCCATGGCGTCCAATCCAACTCACCTCTGCTTTGAGTTTTACATTGATTATCTCCTCCCTAGCCAGGACCATTACCTCCGTGTTATCGTCTTGCCGAATCAAATAAAACCCAACTTGCAATTTTTGCAACTATCTCATATTTGCAGCCCAATGACTATCACAGTAATTTTAATACTACTTTGGTGGCATCCTTAGCTTCAAGCTTGTGACCAATTTTTAGAAAATTCTCTGCATTAATGGCTGTCCAAATTCAGGAAAGTGTTTCCTATTCATGTAAAATTGTCCCATCACTAATGCAGAAACTTGGTCGCCTCTCTGCATTAAGCTTCCTGACTCAATATCTTATTTTTTGGAAAACAACCTCGTTCTTCGTTTTTCTTTATAGCAAAGTACATTGGCTTCTCTAACACCTGAACCACTGAGAATCCCATCCTCGTCCACTTGTCCACTTGTCCATTAATTTCAATTCCATTTTTATCTGCGGTCCTCCAGAATCCCACAGTCAAAACCAAATCAAAGTTCATACTCTGTTGCCTGTGAAACCTCCAACATTATTCTTACATTCGTCAATTCTAGAACAACACTGAAGGGGAAGAATCAATCAGAGCTATTCTATTTGTTTCATTGTTCATTAATTATGTATATGAAATTGGAATGTGATTTAGCCCGAAAATCTAGAAGGTCGTTGGTAACCCATACAGCCAGATTACAGTAGCATAATCATGCTATGTATCCAGCATGAAACCGACTGATATCCTCACTCATCTAATACACCAAGGCAGTGTGATCCCTTCTAAGTTGAAACACAACATTGATACTATCCTCACTGGTGCCACGATAGAAGCCACATGGAACACATACAAAAGGAAACTAATTATAGATACGAGAAGACACAAATTTCTATTTCCTTTCGTTCACCTTGAGAGTCGATGAACGGATTACATCATCATCTGTTTTGAGCTTCCTTTCAAGCTCTGGTATGGACTCTAGTTTTGTGAAGTATGTGAATAGGAGGTAGATCCCATACAAATATGTGTTTGATTCACCTGACAGATTCTTCTCTTTATAGCATATGTTAGTGGAATCATACCTCGATTGAATACCTCAACACACATGCCACCACCAGCAACAATTATCCTAAATCTTTGTGGCGTGAAGATATTTTATATTTGGCAGACTTAGAGATATAATATTTGGCCCCGTGAAAATAAGTTTGTACTTCATCAAAGAAACAAACATGGAAAGCGTTGAGATAGGTTGAACCCTATCACATTTTTTTGTTTTTTCTTAAATGTTTCCTTCATACTGCAGTGAGGATCATCTACCACATATCAAGAAGTGGGACACTGCTAACACTGTACACACCCGACCTGCTTCTTGTGCCAATCATATTGCAATTTACACCCTCCAATATTCCTCAGACCTAGCTCCTCCAATTCTTTTAAAACTTAATGACCAAGATGTGTGACACACAAAATGAAGTATATTGAGATATTTGAAAATAAAAAGGTCAAAAATACCAAGCAAAAAGAAACCTCCTCGTATTTATGCGTGAGGGTGAGGCGTTTCTCTTATGAGATGTCAGGTCTCAGCACAACCATGGTCTCATAGTCATGCAGATCTGGAGGGCATTCGCATGACTTCTCTTCTCCAAATTATCCAGAGGTCCAGACCCTAGGCCATTATTATCTCCCTTGTCCCCTTAAAAAAAAACACCTTTAAAATCCAGAAACAGAGACATGGCACGCACAGTAGGAATTGGATATCTGGACATCAATTTCTCGGTTCTGCTTATTTTTCGAGTTGTCACACCATGAAATTGTTGTCTTTGTGCAATAGGAGAATTTAATACAAATATCATTACGATGAAAAGACTATCATAATAGTGCTGGTGATCATGACTGTCTTTAGGAAACTTTGGAAGACGTATGATTGTAAGCAAGGTTCATTGAAACTATAGTGTTGCTCCTAATCCAAATTTTATATAGTTGATTAAGAATTGATTGGCATTTTCAGGAAGTGGATTGTTTGACTGAAGGCAAGTGGAGAATTCAACTTCAACACAGTACCAAGCCCTCTGACATAATACAACAATTACAGGCTTTGCACAAGTAATCAGAAGAGCAAATCTCCTCTTTATAGCAAAAGCTTTGGCAGACCTTTGATTTTGGTTCCGTGCTGGATTTTGGTTGAGAAAATCTTCAACATTTTAGCTTTGCAAAATTTTGCTACAACAATATCCATCTCCCCTGGTCAAATTAGCATGACCCAACCAAGTCCTTTGGCATTTCAAGAGATGGTCTGCCCGATCCTACAAAGACATCAACACTCCCTCTCAATGAGGGAGACATTCTACATCACGCAGAGCTTGTCTCTGAAGTATACAAACTTTGCCCTATAAAGAGGCTAGGTGAGAATGCTCGCAATCTGCTTGTCTGTGGATATGTACTAGAGCTTCGCTGCTCCCATGTCTCAAATGTAATGACCTGATCAAATAGTCCTGCAAGAAGCTTCCAAAGCCACACTGCTTCACAACTTGCGACACTAGCTATGATACGCTTCGCCTTTAATGTACTAAGTGCGACAGAAGTCTGCTTCTTGCTAAGCCAGGATATCATAGTTGATCCCAAGCTGAAGCAACACCCAAATGTGCTTTTTATGTCCTCTATATTCTCAGCCCAACCTGAATTAGTGTATCCCTGCAACCTCACTTCACCACCTGAGACATATCTCGAGCCATATCCAATTGTACCATGCAAATACCCCAACACATGCTTTGCTACAACCCAATGTATCTGCCTCGGCTCAACCATATACTAGCTCAAGGTGTTCACATAAAGCAAATATCAGGGCTGGTGTTAACCAGGTACGTCAAGGATCCAATC
This sequence comes from Pinus taeda, assembly GCA_000404065.3. Classification (NCBI taxonomy): domain Eukaryota; kingdom Viridiplantae; phylum Streptophyta; class Pinopsida; order Pinales; family Pinaceae; genus Pinus; species Pinus taeda. Next base: position 139,534 of record APFE031165621.1, on the reverse strand, counting down.
AACTACATGTACATTGTGGGATCCAGCAAATCTGAATTTGAAGCAGAATCACTCAACTTCTTCAAATTGGTCATCATAGGTGTAGCCATGGACTTGCAATCCATCATACTAAATCTCCTCAAAATCTGAACAATATACTTCCCTTTTCTGAGGAAGATCTCATAAGGTCTCTGCCACACCTTTAATCCCAAGAAAAATAGTGCATCAGGCCAAGATCCTTCATCTCAAATTTCCAAGCCAACTCTCTCTGACACTAAAGCATGTCTTGCTATGGTAATCCAGGATGCTCCCTCTATCACAGAATTAAATCCTCCTACCATTGTTACTCTCTTTGTCATGTAAGCAAGTCCTTCTTCCACTGCTACTTCCTTTGTCACATTGATCCCAAGCTAAAGCAACACCCAAATGTGCTTTCTATGTCCTCTATATTCTCGGCCCATCCTGAATTAGTATATCCCTGCAACCTCACTTCACCACTTGAGACATATCTCAAGCCATATCCAACTGTACCACGCAGGTACTCCAACACATGCTTTGCTGCAACCCAATGTATATCTGCCTTGGCTCAACCATATACTAGCTCAAGGTGTTCACATAAAGCAAATATCAGGCCTGGTGTTAACCAGATATGTCAAGGATCCAATCAACTACTTGTACATTGTGGGATCCACCAAATCTGAATTTAAAGCGGAATCACTCAACTTCTTCAAATTGGTCATCATAAGTGTAGCCATGGACTTGTAGTCCATCATACTTAATCTCCTCAAAATCTGAACAATATACTTCCCTTGTCTGAGGAAGATCTCATCAGGTCTCTGCCACACCTTTAATCCCAAGAAAAATAGTGCATCGGGCCAAGATCCTTCATCTCAAATTTCGAGGCCAACTCTCTCTAACACTAAAGCATGTCTTCCTATGGTAATCCAGGCTGCTCCCTCTATCACAGAATTAAACCCTCCTACCATTATTACTCTCTTTGTCATGTAAGCAAGTCCTTCTTCCACTGCTACTTCCTTTGTCACGTAGGCAAGTCCTTCTGCCACTATTGCTTCCTCTATCGCTGAAGCATACTCTGTTGTCTAACATGGTCCCTTCATAGAAGGCATACTGCTCCTATAGACCCCCTGTCTCTGAGCATCTAGTCTGACAATCTCAACTCATGACAACCTCTTGGAAGGTTGCTCCTTCCACTTTACCTAACTGTCTGCTGGAAGCGCTTCCAGTCATCTAGCATGGTCCTAGATGTCCTTACAATTTGTTCAAGCCCAAGAATTTGACCATCCGACAACTGAAGCAAAAATATTCTTGTGGTCCACTCCCTTTTTCTGAGAGAATCCTCTTGTCTCAAAACCTGCTTCTACGATGCCATCTGCTGTGTGAATCATTGCCTTGGCAATCTCCACAATGGATCTATGTTTCCTTTTTATAAATTCCATTCAGGAGGCCATGGAAGGAAAAATCATAACCAAGCCAAATACAAGGACAAGAGGTTGACCAAAGAATAAAATAATAATGATAATCAAGGGAGAATAAAAATATAAAGTACTTATCTCTTGATCAAAGAAGAAATTTGTTGAGGCTTGTAGGGAATGGTCAACTCCCTCTTGATCCTTACCTCCTTGCAGAAATCACTGAAGTCCATCTGCAATCTCATCATGCTTAGATTCCTTTGTCTTCTTATATGGTGGATGCTCATCATCATCATTATCAACATTGATTGTTGATGCATGCTACTTTCTCTTCCTTTTCTGCTTAGGACACTGGGAGGCAGTGTCCAAAATCATGACAAATGAAGCACTTGACCTTTGTCATATCCTTCTTCTTCTCCTTGGGCACCAATGCGTGGACTAGTTGTCCTAATAATTTGTATAGTCCTCCCTCTTGAACACCAATCACTCCTGCTGAGTCTATGCTCGAGCCTTTAGGCCATACAAGCCCTTGTCCATCTACAAATGCAACTTTGTCGCCTTTATTCTCCAATTCTGAAATAGAGAGTAGTTTCTTCTTCAAACCTGGTACAAACAATACATCACTCATGTATAAAATCTCCAGACTTTAATTGAACTGAAGTTGTCCCAACTCCTTTTGCAGCATACATGACATTGTCTCCAAGTTCCACTTCCCATGTTGAATCCCTCTCCATCAAATCTGAGAGAGAATTTCGAAAACCAGTCATGTGCCTAGAAGCATCACTTTCCACCAGCCAGACATTACTATTACTGGTAATAGTGCCTGAAAGAGCGGAAACAAAGGCTTTTTCCTCAGCTCCCTCTGGCTTTGGAATAGCTTCTTTCTGAAGATTTGTAACATTGTCTTCCATTCTGAGACTTGGCACCAATTTGTAACAGATCCAACAACCTAGTAAAGTTGTTGAACACTTATCTCTTAGACTGACTTCAATGTTTGCTCTTTTAATAAGACTTTGATACCATGATGGATTTTCTACAAGATGCACAATAGAAACCAATCTTCTGATCTGATAAGGGTTGCAGGGGAGCACCCCCCTTGAATCTACTCCTGAAGCGTGCTCTACTCGAGAGCAGATCCAGGGCGACCTCGCGAGCGCACTCCCTTAAAAAAATTTCTCCCTGCGTTTCCGAGAGCAAAAGTAGGAGTGGTCAGGAAGCAATCGCTCCTGACCGCTCCCCCTTGTAAAAATCTGCTCCCCGTAGTAAAGAGTGCGCACGCGATTTTTTTGTGATGGAGGGAGGGGAGGATCCAAAAGAAATAAAAGGCCTCCTCCCCCTCCCACAATGCATCATTTGCATATTGAGAGAGCAAGAGAGAGATTTTGGAGCTTGGGAGATTGAGAGGGTTGCTTGAGGAGCTTGCAAGGGAGATTGAAGCTTGGGATTGAAGGCACCATTGGAGAGCCAAAGAGGTAGGGTATAATCCCATTCTTTTTATTTTTCCATGTAGAATTTGTGTTTTTTATACGTTCATTGTTGAATGAAAGATGTTCTCTTCTCTCTTTCCCATTCACATTCCTCCTCCATTTTATTGCAGGCAAGAAACTATAACTCCACCAAACATAATGGGTATATGGTTTGCCTTTCTCTTGTTGGTTCCCTCTTTTGCTATGATGGTGTTAAGGAGTAGAAGGAGGAATGATATATATGATGAAGAAGTGGGTAGTGGTGGATTGGAAACCATGGAGAGGAGGAGAAATAAGAGGAAGAGGAGAAGAAGGATGATGAGAGTGGAGATGATGATGGCAAGAAAACCAAAGTTGACCAAACTCCCTTGTGGAAATATGTTACTAGGCTTTCAAGAGGGAAAGGGGGTGGAACCACTAAATTTACATTCCCCCATTGCAAAATCACTTTCATAGGTTCATACACTCGTGCCAGAAAACATCTCTGTGGGAAAATGGCATGGGATGGAAATAAGCAAATAGGAATCAAAACTTGTAGAAGTGTGTCAACACAACAAAGAGCCAAATACATAAGGGAAGAGGAGGAAGCCCAATACAAATCTAAAAGATCAAAGGGTGACTTTGAACATGACACCACTAGCCCACAATCACATAGATTAAAAACTCCATCAACAACCCATGGTAGTGAATACAACACACACACATACATAACTTTAAGACATTCATCTGTAAACTGTCATGGATATTCCACTGGACAGTTTGTCACAACAGATCCGATAATAATATAATAAAAATCTGAAATTCTACACTATTACAGTTTTATTAAATTTCTAGATCTATAGATTTAACTGTAATTATTGCATGCATGTGAATGGAAATTATGCAAAAAATATAGAACAACAAAATAAAAGCTCACACACACACATAAGACACAAGAGATGCTCTAGGAAACCCTTTCGGGAGAAAATCCAACTGGAAGGTGAGGTCACTCCGCTCTTTCTCTATCTGGAAATATGGTTGCAGATACAAAATTAGTATGGTTTGTGGCTTGTGGGCTGCTACAGTGCACAAATCCTCTCTATGTGCTCTAGCTCCTATCCCTCTTGGCTATTTTTGCTCAACTATGGAACAAATGCACTCGAAAGAATGGAATACATCTTCCTCCTAGTGGCCCGGTTATAACACCGCCCGATAGCCTACTAGTGGTTAAGTTTGACTACCTCAACTCTTAACTAGAGTTACAATATAGACTCTTCTAGAGTCTTTTACATCACAATCACGTGGCTAGCCCCTTTTCCATGAATAATGGGGGCTAACATGGCATCCTCTCGAACCATGGTGGTGAAAATAGGAAAGTCAACTTTTGAGTGGTGTAACTTTCGCACACAAACTCTGATCGATGCCCTTCTTGCACCGTTGGGAAGACCTCTGTGTGTAGAATAGCATGAAAAGATGTGGTGCTAAAGCAGCAAAGTTTTACCCCCAAAAACATCAATTGATGCCTCAAAATGCTCTCGGAAGGTTTCGAACCCCCATTTTGCCAAACTGGGTCCTGCCAGTAAAAACGGTCCTATGAGCTAATTCCTCCAGTTTTTCCACTTTGAATGCTTCGAGATGGATGACAGACGGTATAATGATCCAATCTATATCAAGCATAGAACCATATCAAATTTCCTTGATCAAGGGTGTAGGGATGATGTGGATGCAAAAATTTAGTAGTTTCTCTATGCATGTGAGATGTCATTCAATGTTCTTTGCTCACCTTATTGGCATGAAATGGTTGATGCCATCAATGATGCCCCTAAAGGATACAAGAGCCCTGGGTATGATAAAGCCAAAACTGTGGGACTTGAGCATGAACAAGCCAAAATAACACATACTTTGGGTAAACTGACAAATTCTTGGAATGATTATGGGGTATCCATTGTATCTGATAGCTAGAAAAATGTAAAAGGCAAGCCATTGATAAGTGTTCTTGGTGTGTCTACTACTAGTGTAGTCTGCCTTTCAACACATGATTACTCAGAAAAGTTCAAGACCGCCATCAACATTGCACAACCATTACTTCAAACAACTGAAAGTATTGGGCCATACAATGTCATCCAAGTCATCCCTGATAATGCTTTTAATTGTAAGGCAGCGGGAGCAATCATTGAGGATAATACCCCAACATATTTTGGTTTGGGTGTTTGGTTCACACAATGAACCTTTTCATGCATGATATTATAAGAACAAGGAACCTCAATACAGATGGATTGGTGATTTGTACAATAGAGGCAAGAGAATTTAAAATTTATTACCAATCATAGCAATACCCATGGGCTTTTCTGCAATCACTCAAGGTTGGAGCTTTTGAAGCTTGGGAAGACTAGATTTACTACCTATTACCTCACCTTCAAGTGCCTTTTGAAGGTAAGAGAGTCATTTGCTAGCATGGTATCAAGTCAACACTGGCAAGTATTAAAGGACAGGGCTCCAACCGCACTTGACAGGGAAGGTTTTGAAGAGGTGGAGGAGACTTCTCTTGACAATCTGTTTTGGGGGCGTGTGAGGGATGTTTTGCAATACACCAAACCCATTATAACATGATTCATTTTGCAGATACAAATGCGCCAGTGATTGGGGAGGTGTATGAGCAGATGGATAACATGTTGGGGCAAATAAAAGATATTGTTCAACCAAAAGATCCCAACTTGTATGATATTATTTACAATTTTGTGGGTGCACGGTAGGATAAACTTAATGTTCCACTACATGCCTTTATGCCAAAATACTACTCTCCATCTTGGTTAGGCAAACCTACACCTTAGGGTGGGGTTAGGACCAAACCCCATATAGATCTAGAGGTATAAAATGGGTATACGACAACATTAGCCAAGCTAGTCCCTGACAGGGAGGAGTGTGCTAGATTGCGTGGAGAATCAGGCAAATACTTCACTCAAAATAGAGTGTTGGTTCTTTGCGTGCAATGGAAGAGGGACAAAATGAATGTTGTCACATGGTGGGACATGTATGGTGGCAGGGGACCTTTGGCAAAATTGGCAATAAAAGTGCTTTCACAGGTTGTTAATACTTCTTCTACAGAGAGGTGTTGGAGCACCTATAGCTTCACCCATAATGTGAGAAGAAACAACCTCAATGAAAACCGAGCAGAAAGCTTGGTTTTTGTGCACTACAACTTGAGGTTGTTGACACATTATTCTGAGCAGGCTCGTGCTGATACATCATATATGACTTGGGACAACAACCTAGAAGAAGATAATTTGGAGGATGGAGCTATACATTTAGAAGAATTCGAAGTAGAACTTTTGAAAGATGATGATGAAGCAACAACAACAACAGTCATGCCACCCGCATCATCCAATAGCAGTGCTCGAGTTCCACAAGCTTTGTTGCTGCCACCTCCATCTACAGCCTCACGTGGATGTCATGTGCCTTCTAGTTCTACTTTTGGTTTTGGACATGGTTGTCCAACTACACGGGAGGGGACTCCCAATAGACCACGAGCTTCTTAGAAATTAGACATTTCTCATGGCAAGAGGCCCAAGCAGTAGATAATAGATTTAATTGTCTTTTCTAGTTTCTAGTAGTTTTTATAACTGTTGACTCGTTCATATTTATTATGGTATCTTTTGTAAACAATATGTGACAATTTAAGTTTGAAGTTTGAAGTTGGAAATTATAACTCATTGGTAATGAATTATGAATATGATGCTTTGTGAAAATTGAATGTTGAAACATTTCATTTCATGTTAGATATTCTTTGTTATAGTTTGGTTACTTGGTAATGGTAATGGTTACAAGTACAACTTAGTGATCAATGATGACAAATGTTTTATATTGACTTTTGAAAGCTTTAAACTTTAAGATTGATGAATCATGAGACTCAATATGTTGTATGTTACTAACTTGTCGACATGTGGTTGATGAAGATTATAACTTCTAGATATATGCATCAAAATATATAAAAATATATATTATATAAAAGTCAATGGTATCAAAACAGGCCCAGTCATCGAACTGGTATAGCCCCAGATCAGGAACCGGACCAAAAAACCAATAAACCAAAAACAAATAAAATATTTAATTTTTAAAGAAAACCACATATATTCATGTGCATCCATCTTAATCCAAACCAATTATACACAAATAAGAAAAAATTCTCATTTATTGAGCATGTAAGGGTGCACATAACCAAAATAACACCGAGTGCAATCCATCTTTGAACCAAAAATACATCAAAAACCAAGACCTAGACGGCCTCTAGCATCCAAAAAAAATCATGCTACAACAGATACCTACATATCATCAAAAATCTTTTGCCTATATTGGGATCTTCATCATCGATATCACCCTCTAAGCATTAAAATAAAATAAAAAATGCTTAGCATGTCAATTCAAGATTTTGTTTGAGTGATGGGTACATTTTTAGTAGGATCATGATAGAGGAGTTCAACAACCAATGCCACTAACATCAAGGTACATAGAGGGATTGGTGCTCTCATTAAATGTTAGTTCAATACCCTCATACATGATAAAATCCATTGGAAACATTGTAATCCCCCCAATCTTAAAATCTTGAAAATTTGTTAAGTTTGTTGGAGTGAGATCTAAAATTCTACTTTCTCCATATGAAATCCAATGAGGTTGGAACCACTCTCAAACATCCTGAGTCATTTCACGGTAATGTTTAAAATTTAAGTAAAAGGATCACTTTTACTTTAATAAATTAACATTACCATGAATTGCATAGCAATATTAGGGCCATAGGCTTGAAAATTAGGTACCTATTGTGGGCTAGTACCTAGGTAAGACAAAAATAAAAACAAAAAAACAAAAAAGGCCCCACTTGTTGCGTTCTGCACAGCGTTACCATACCGAACTAGCCAAAAACGGTTCAAGTCACTGATTTGAACAAGTTTTTGCTTCAAAACAATCGAACTGGTCTAAACCAGTCGATCCGATCCAGTCTCGATAACGCTCATAAAAAATCACTCCCCGCTCCCACTCATAAGCAACCCTGGATCTGATAATTACTACCTAATGATCTTCAATCAATTTATCTCATGTCACTAATATCATTGAGCAATTATACATGGAAAATCTCAACAGTAAATGAAGTGGAAATAGTAAAGATCATAAAGAGATAGCCATGCACAATAGAGACAACAAATTTTGCCCTCAGTAACCCAATTTTGGAAGAAAACCCAACAACTTTTCTTTAGGAGAAATTATTCTTTAGCAAAGTTTACAAATAAATAATTTGTCTAGAAATTTGTGCCAATACCCAAGTCAAAATACCAGACAAATGTGGTCAAACTCCAACAAGTCAAGGTTGTTCAAACTTCCCAAAATAATCAAAAGTCAATGCTAGTCAAACTACCCAAAACCAACCTAGTCAAACTCAGACCTACAGTCAGCTCTGTGGTCAAATTCGGCCTTGTGTCTCTTGCAGCCTGGTCAACTGAGGTCAAACTCAACCCCTGCAATATGGTACGTTGAGGTCAAACTCGGGTTTTGCAGTGTGGTCAAATGTGATCAATCTGCCTTCCTTCAAATTGGTCAAAATCAAGTCAATCTGACCTCCTTTTGTCACACGTGTTGTTGCTCTTAGAAGAGAGATGATGTGATGAATGAATGATCAAAGTGAAGTGTCACATCATGTATATGTACAAGTCGAATGGGTTGAATTTTGACCAAGAGACACACCCTTTCATGGTGGGGCCGACTTGTCCTTTTTGGTCCTACATGATGCCCAAAAAATAAAATAAAAATATTTTAATGTTCACAATTCTTCTAGGCCAACTTAGGTGACCTCTTGGCATGTGGGAATACCTCCCAATGCTTCAAAAAAATCAACAACATTGTGCTCCACTCTAACCATCATGCTACAAATATCACCTCTATGTTCCATGTTTTAAAATAACATTTGCGAATTGCAGATAAAACAATTATGGAATTGTTGTCACCTAAGATATACACCTAGATGTGGGAAAAGTTTCCAACACCACAAGGTATAATCTTTATGGCACAACACTTAGAACAGGGGTTGTCACCTATTCCTTACTTACTCCGTTTAAGCTCTCTCTTAGGCAAGCTATGGGGAGTAGTCCCTAAAGATGATTATTGAAAGGGAAACTTGTTGACAACAACAAGTCTAGGAGACCAAGGGCAAGGCAATTACCTCTCTAAGTAACTTGACTTAAAATTGATTAGCAAGCAAGATTATTATTGAGTGATGTGGATATTACAGATAAATTCAATTAGATCAATATGACACTTACAAGAGATAGATAAGATAATAGACTAGTGCCTTATAACAATGCTCAAATATGAATTATAACACTTGCAAAAGAGATAATGATACTTCAAGTTACCAAATAGGCAATGTTGCAAGAATGTTAGTATAAGAGATGGCACAATATTGAGAGATGAGCAACAATATAGATCTTGAAAGACGAATATAACTTGTACTTCAAAAAGATATAACAGTTGCAATGAACAAGCACAAGTAAATGAAATGCTTACAAGTAAAGATATGCTCACAATTCAATAATATGCCAACAGGGATAATGTTAGATAAATGAAATGCAAGACTAAATTAGGTGTGATGCAAGAGTCTTGGTTACTTTTAGTTATATGCATACGCTAAGGTAAAGGCCCTCTCCTCAATTGTCAAAACTTGTCTTAGAACAAGGTTGTAGAAAGAAGCATTGGGGAAGGAGGCTAAGGCCTCATTAACGATACCTACCCTTGACTTCTAATGACCCAAGTGCCCCCATTCCTACAAGGGACTCGGCCACAAGAGAAATGCAAGGTCACATGTTTTAACCGTGGTTTAAGGGTCAAGCTCTTTAAATTGAATAGCAGAGGAGGTCGTCCTAACTTTCTATTCAACCAAGCTTATGCTTGGAGGTAGATTTTAAGGATGCAATCCTAAATCTAAAATGCAAATTTCAATGCAATGCTTCAATGAGATATAGTTATAACAAGATGTTTCCAAGGAAGAAATACCAATCTACTTATGATTAAGATTGCTTTGAGCGCAAGATTATGATAAAACAATTATTAATGAGGCATTAAAGATTACTCAATGAAACAAAATGAGTTAGAGGAATAACACAAGTGCTTTTGATTAGAAACTGCTCTTATGTGAAATGAGTTATTGATTAGATTAAGATGTCACTTCACTTATGATGTACCCTTCAAGAATGTTTAAAAGCAAGTAATGAGTTACAAGGCACAAGTAGTTATTTAAAAGATGATAGATATAAGCAACTCCAAGAAGGTTAAATGGAGATGATGGAGATTCGTAACCCTCCGCGAACAGTGCCTGACACGAGCTAGGGTTTGACTGCAACCCCCGAGCATATGCAGAACCTGCCCCTCCATTGCGACAACTCTGTTTCTACCTTGTTGTCGTATCCCTCTAACACCGTTTACACCTGCCCACGTTCCCGATCGTTGCTTTTGTGTATTATTCTCCCCATGATTCCATCGTACTCGTCACTGTTCTCCTATCTGCAGTCGGTTACAACAACAACGACGGTTTGACATTCCCAGTGGCAGTTGACGCGTAGCACTTGGAAAACAGTTATGGAGATGGACTTGGTTGATTATTCTGAAGACCCATCCACGGATGTCTCCATCTAGACATCCCCCCCTCAAACACGGACGGCCTACTCCCCTTCAGTAGCGACTTGTCGAAAGTTATCGCTCCGTTGCCCTCGATCTCGAGGCCCTCATGTCCAGTTGTTACCCTACTAGAGGATCCCCCACCTTGGCCGGTTTTCGCCCACCCCCCCCCTTCGCCAACCTCCCTACAATTTATGGCTCATTGTATAGGTCCTGACCTCACCACAAGCTCCTCGGGTTATCCACCATTCCCTCCATCCGTCGAATCACACATCCCTATATCTACCCCTCTCGACGAACCCTCGATATTCCCTCAGGCTACCCGTCTCTTGGCACCGTTATCAACTCCCCTCTCCGGCAACTTCACTAGCATCCCACCGATCTCGGAAGCTTACCCTTTTGGGCCTGGTCCGAACCCTTCAAACCCTCATATGAACCCTCACCTCAGCAGCTCTTGGGAGGACTTCACTGACAAGGGCCACAGGCCGGGGGAAAAACAAAAGTGCGTCAAAGCCAAGACACAGGACGTTGCAATTCGTTTGGGCAAAGATATCCAGTGGGGAGAAACCGTGGATACCGCCGACAGAGTGTTGGTAGGTAGGGTTCGTGGGAGGAGCTACTCTGCGGCACAGCTTAAGCAATGGACAGCTGAAATCTCGGGATAACATTTGGTTGAACTACCCTTCGTACAAACCTTTGTCCAGGGATGGTTTGCACTTCGCTTTGCCAGAGCCGAGCACACAAATTGGGTTCTATCTTCATTCTGGCACATTGAACGGGCCCCCGTGCTCCTGCGACAATGGAACCCTCTTTTCGACCCTGAGAGGGAGCAACTAGGTGTTGGACCACTGTGGGTACGTCTACCAAGCCTACCACTCCACTTCTGGTCTAAAGACATTTTCAGGCGCATTGGGAACACCCTGGGCACATTTCTAGAGTATGATAAATCATACCTCACTACAGGCATCATGGCATACGCAAGGATACGGTCCATCTTGACACCAGGGAAGGGTTGCAGGAACATATCACATTGCTCTGGAGAAATTTCTCACGAACTTAAATCCTTGATTATGAGGGGGTCCCTTTTAGATGCAGGAGATGCCATAAGGTGGGACACTTATTCAGGGACTGCCCCCTGAATGGAAAAGCAAAAGCAGCGGAAAAGGGGAAGACAATTCCAACCAAGACTACAAAGGAACCTGAGAACCACCCCTCCTCTGAAGCAACAGTAACAACACCGGCTAAGGAGACTCTGAAGAAGCGCGACAAAGCACCATATCGGCCTCCCTCGCCTCCTCTGACAAGGGCAAGGGCGACTGAGGCAGCTGCGCTTTCTTCGGGTATGTCCACATCTAACCCCTGCTCTGTACATTTCTCTTCTTCATCTTATATTGTAGTATCATCACCGGTTGATCATCAGTGCTCTACATTCATGCCCTCGCCCCCCATTTCTCTGGCCTGCACTCTGCATCCCCCCCCCATTTTCTTTAGCACCCCCCCATCCTTTCTAGAGGCACCCCCATCTACCAGATCCTCTGACTCTGATCAAGGGTTTGTATCCCACAACTAACCGCTTCGATCCCTCTCTCGATCACAGCCTACCGACTCTATTCGCATTGGATTAGTATCTCCCTCCATCCCCCCAAAGCCACCAAGAGGCCGACCATCCTCCCTATCCAAAGCCAAGATGCAGGCATGGGAGGAGATTGCTTCGGGCCGACAACTTGCTATTGACCAGGTTTTTAGTGCACAAAACACCCTGGAGCCATCTCCCCCATGAAGTTGCTATCCTTTAATTGTAGAGGGTTAGCTAGCCCTGAGAAAAAACTAGCTTTCCGTAGACTTCTTAGGACTGATCAGGTTGATGTCATATTCCTTCAAGAAACCCTGGGTCTTGTAGAAGTCATATCTCACCTGCTAGAATCCATGCTACTTGGATGGTCATTTCAAGCCCTTGATGTCAATGGCCACTCAGGAGGCATTGCAATGGGTTTCAACAATCGAACTATCAAACTATGTAGCATATGTGGAGGCATTGGACACATCAGGGCGGACATCTTCTCATCTAAACCTGGCTCTAACATTAGACTTATCAATGTATATGGGCCATGTCAAAATTGTAGGGTATTCTGGGAGCATTTACTGAACACCAACCTTCTGCAAAAGGACAATATATCCTTGGAGGAGACTTAAATTTCTCTATTACATTCTCGGAGTCATGGGGACACCATGCCCAAATTGACCCCCTATCTGCTTTCTTTGAGAACATCCTAGAGAATCACAGCCTTATAGATATTCCATCTGCAAAAATACAACCTACTTTGAGGAACAGAAGAATTGGAGAGGACAGCCTCGCTAAAAGGCTAGATAGCTTTCTCATCAAGGAGCGATTGTTGGGTATAGGCTATAACTACAGGCAGTGGGTTGGTTCAGAGGGTATATCAGATCATTTGCCAATATACCTTGAAATAAGAGGTGGACTGTGTTATGAAACCAGCTCACAAAAAGACAGAAAAGATAGGTCAACGCCTTAGAAATAAGCCTCTTCGAAGAGGCAACCTTCTTTACATTACACAAATGAACAATTCTTAGATGATACAAATGACAAGACCTCCTTTCTATATATAGGAGTGTAAGGGGTCATAATATAATCAGAACCGACATAACAATAATAATGTAAGGGCACAATAATAACAATAGTGGGTTTCTATGGGGCACAATAATAACAATATGGGGACTACATGGGCACAACAATATAATAAGGGGGTTGTACTAATAACAATAAGGGGTTAGCCTAGTAGTATAGTGACCTAACATGCCCCTCTCCTTCCAAAAGTGTTGTCCTCAATGCTTGAGTGGTTCTTGTTGCTTCTGTATAAAATTCTTGTTCTCCCATGTGGAATCTTCAGCGGGTAAGTTCTTCCACTTGATGAAATACTCTGAAATTGATTGATTTCGTAGTTGTCGGGTTCTTGTTTCTGTGACTGCTTCAGGCTCCAATATGACTTTTCCTTCCTCATCAAGTTCTAGCAATATTGTTTGAACTGGGATCTTCTGCAACTTTTGAATGAGTGGCCACACTTCTTCATCCTTCTTCCATTCATACCTTGCTTCGTTTATCCAATCTGGTTGGATATAGAAATGGCGCACAACAATGTTTCCACATCCTCATCCTTTCTTGAGAGTGCATCTGCCACAACATTTTGCTTCCCTTTTTTTGATGATTTCAAAGTCATAACTCAACATCTTTGTGACTCATTTTTGTTTCTCTTCAGAGAATAATCTTTGTTCTAAAAAGTATTTAATACTATCATGATCCGCTTTTACCTTGAAGTGTCTTCCCATTAGGTAAGGTTGCCATTTCTTAAGCGCGTGTAGTATTGCCAACATTTCCTTCTCATAAATAGCTTTCTTGAGGGACATTTGTTTGTATGTATGTAACCATAAAAATACGCAATCGCCTACATCAAAACTTCTTTCATTGCGAAGTTGATATGCCTATTGTTTCATTCGATTCTGCACCAAAGTGGCATTATCCTTTAAAAGTTGGAGAACTTGTTGTTGATGCTCGATGTGATATTTCACTGCTTGAATCTTTTTCTTCTTGAGATGTCCTTCTATATTGAGAGTTTGAGGAGTGGTAATTTCTTCTAATGCATTACAAGATATGGTTGGATTCATTTCTTGATGCTCTATGTGATCTTTCACTTCTTGAACATTTTTCTTCTTGATATGTCCTTCTATATTGATAGTTTGAGGAGTGGTAATTCGGCAATTGCATTACAAGATATGGTCGGATTCATTTCTTCTTTCTTGATGTGGTCTTTCACTTCTTGAACCGTTTTCTTCTTGATATGTCCTTCTATCTTAAGAGTTTGAGGAGTAGTAATTCTTTCCAATGCTTTACAAGATATGGTCGGATTCATTTCTTCTTTCTTTGGGGTTGGGTTCTTGGTGTATATACTCTTCCTTTGACGTTTCTTGATCATTTTCTTCCTCCTCTCCACAATCAATGTAAAATAATTTCTTCTCAGCACACTTATGACCTTTAATGTATTTGTTATCACAATTGTAACAAAGCCCTTTTTCTCTTTTTTCTTCCAATTGTTGTGGTGTAACCCTTGAAGGTTGTGGAAGGCTAGGAGAAACAACACTTCCATCTTTATAGTTGTGAGGGGTAGACTTTCTTATTGCCATAATTTTGCTTCCCACTTTGTAACAAAGCCCTTTTGCTCTTTTTTCTTCCAATTGTTGTGGTGTTGCTCTAAAGAAGGTGTTGCTCTTTGTATCCTCATAATGTGCTATCATTTCCTCCGTGAAAATTGACTGCGTAACAAGTTGTTTACGAGAACAAAACCTTTTATACCATAAAATTGATCCGGCTCTAAATATGAAGATGCAATACATACCTTTTGTAATAGTGGTACACCATGTAGATCAAAATATTGTTCCATCTGTAGTATCCAATTTACCAGATCCTTGCCATCAAACTTCCTCATACCAACTTTTCTTGATTTTTGGAGCTCGATCTTGAAACGACTGTAACTCTGTAATTTCAAATCTCCAAGTTCTGAAATTTCTTCCTGCGGTAGCCCTCTGTGTTCTCTTTCTAATCCCGCAAGTCTAATCAAGATTGGATTCTACAAGGAAGTGTTATGTCAAATCTCCCACGATGACCTGATTACAAATTGGTTCAGTAAAGCGAACTTGTACGAAGTTCCACATGTCACTGTTTCAACCTTAGTACCTGAAACTGATATACAAAAAACTACAAGAAGTCCTCTTTCTGAAACTTCTTACGAAATTTCAATCTGATGCTCAAAGAGAAAGTTATGACAATTTTCCCAATGTGACCTGTTTGGAATGTAATTCGGTAGTCTGCAAAAACTCTAACTTCCTCAGATTATATCTCCGAAAATATAGCGAGACAGGATCTAAAATTCGGAGCCGAGGTTCAGACCAATCGCTTCTCAAATGGGTTTTTTTTTAGCTTCTGAAACTTTTTAGTGAAAGAGTGATAGCGAAAATTCCACGATGGCCTGTTTTAGATGAAATTCTGTAGCTTGCCAAAACCCTAACTTCCTCGGACCATATCTCCGAAAATAGCGCGAGACAAGATCTGAAATTCAAACCCGAGGTTCAAAGATATTTCATCTCAAATGGGTTTTTTTGTTAGCTTCTAAAACATCGCAGAAAAAAATTATAGTGAAAATGCAACGATGACTTGTTTGGAGCAGCGAAACCCTAGAATCCAAAGCTCTGATACCAAATATTATGAAACCAGCGACAAAAAGATAGAAAAGATAGATCAATGCCTTAGAAATAAGCCTCTTCAAGGGGGCAACCTCCTTTACATTACACAAATGAGCAATTCTTAGATGATACAAATGACAAGACCTCCTTTCTATATATAGGAGTGTAAGGGGTTATGATATAATCAAAGCCGACATA
Organism: Pinus taeda; assembly: GCA_000404065.3. Lineage (NCBI taxonomy): Eukaryota > Viridiplantae > Streptophyta > Pinopsida > Pinales > Pinaceae > Pinus > Pinus taeda. The sequence continues at coordinate 123,573 of APFE031165621.1, read as the reverse complement.
AAAATAATAATGTAAGGGCACAATAATAACAATAGTGGGCTTCTATGGGGCACAATAATAACAATATGGGGACTACATGGGCACAACAATATAATAAGGGGGTTGTACTAATAACAATAAGGGGTTAGACTAGTAGTATAGTGACCTAACAGACTGAACAAACCCAAAGTCCCTTTGAAGTTCAACTCTACATGGTTGAAAGATGCAGCCTATATCCAATTGGTAACTAATTACTGGAAGACCCACCCTCCCACTGCTAGTGGGAATATAGCAAAAGGTTTTGCTCATAACCTAAAGGAGTTGAAGAGATTATCAAAAACCTGGCACACAACAAGAGAGAACTGGATGATCGAACCCTAAGGGACACTAAAGCAGAGATTGTTGCCTTGGAAGATTAGCATGGGAGGGGTTTTACTACTAACAGAAGGAGAAGCTCACTACCTTAATAGCTAAGAGAAGTAAAATTCTAAAGGACTGGGAAGAAACTTGGAGGTTAAGAAGTAGAGCGATGTGGTTGCTTGAGGAAGATGATAACACAAAATTCCTTCACAAATATGCAAATGGTCGAAAAGCTATCAACTCCATTTGGCAACTAACAAATGAGCAAGGGATAAGAGTGAATACCTTCCAGCAATTAGCCTCCCTGGCCACATCCCACTTCGAGTAGATCTACAAGGAACCTCCCAATGTCACTCTTGCTGAAGTCACCAAAGTGGCACAATTTTTTCCTTGGTTTGTGGACCAGGAGACTGCCTTGGATCTCAAAAGGGAAGTCACAATGAGGGAACTTGAGGCTACCCTAAAATGGTTCAAGCGAGACAAAAGCCCAGGACTAGATGGCTGGTCAGTTAAGTTCTACACTACTTTCTTCGACATCCTTAGAGAAGATCTTCTGAAGGTCATTGAAGACTGTCGGACCACTGGAAAGATGTATGAGGCATACAATTCCACCTTCACTGCCCTTATCCCCAAATCAGACAACCTCGTCTCCTTTGATGACTTCTGCCCCATCTCCCTATGCAATTGTATCTACAAAATCATTCCCGAAATCATAGCCAATCGTCTCCGTCCCATACTATCTGCTCATATATCCTCTAAACAATTTGTCTTTCTCCAAGATCGACAGATACATGAAGCTATGGGAACAGCACAAGAAGTGATGCACTCTATACAGTCGAAAAAGCTGAAAGGTATGATCCTCAAGGTAGACCTCTCAAAAGCCTTTGATCGACCAAGTTGGTTATATATCAGAATGCTTCTAACACATCTAGGCCTTCCCTTTGAATTTATAAAATGAAACATGTGTTGTATAACAAATATATATCTTTCAGTGTCCTTGTAAACGAATCGACAACACCTTTCTTTCACTTAGAAAGAGGACTCAGGCAGGGTTGTCCTCTCTCTCCATTATTATTTCTTCTCATCATGGAAGGGCTCAACCGACTTATTAAGGAAGAACATAGCAGGGGAAGATATAAGGGTATCAGGATCACAAATAAATGTATACTGACTCATTTACTCTTCGAGGATGATGTGTTAATTTTTCTCAATGGTGGTATTGGGGATCTGACTAACTTACAGAACACCATACCATTATTTCAAACTGCTATAGGCATGGTCATCAACAATACTAGATCCACCATTACAACCACGGGATGCACCCCTCATGAGATACAGTATGCTCTCCATAGATTTCCATTCACTCTTCTGCAAATGGAGGATGGCCTTAGATACCTGGGGTACAGACTGAAACCCCATGGTTACAAGATAGCAAACTGGACATGGTTAATCTCCAAGCTAGAAAGAAGGCTCAACATTTGGTATCATAAGTACCTCTCCAGAGCAGGGAGACTGGTACTCATCAAAGTTGTTCTTGAAGCCACCCCTGTATATTGGATGTCATTGGCATGGATCCCCCGTGGTATCCTCTCCAGGATACGAAACCTCTATTGCAAATTCCTATGGAAAGGCAATCAGTCAGGGAGAATCTCTGCCTAGGCCAAATGGGAATCACTTGCTCTCCCAAAGAAATGGGGAGGATGGGGAATTAAAAGGTTGGAGGACTTTTCATCTGCACTGGCGGCCAAGCTAGGTGGCAATTGATCACTACAAACAGCCTGGACAAAGGTGGCTTATACGAAATACATATCCCCCCTAAATCTAATGGATTGGATCCGACAGCCAAACTGGAATAAAACAGGGATCTCAATCATTTGGAAAGTTGTTTTAAACTCCATGCCTATTATACGTGGAGGGCTCACATGGAAAATTCAATCTGGCACATCAGTCCGCATCGGATTAGACCCTTGGATAGGATGTGGTAATGCCCACATACTACCTCAAGATCTCATGCTACACCTTAATAATTCGGGTATCACTTGTATCAATCACATTGCAGACCTGGAGCACACCACCATATTTTATCAACTTTGGGAGGACTATATAGCAGCACTGACAGAATCACACATCAGAATTGTGGAAGGGGACGATGAGATTATCTGGGCACATGCGAAAAATGGGGTATACTCTCCTAAGGAGGGATATCTCTGCTTAGCTTCTGTTCATAAACCACAAGCTATTGAACCTTGGTGCAGAAACCTATGGAAGTTGAAGGCGCCACCCAGATCTAGATTATTCATGTGGACAGTATTAAGAAATAAGGCTCCCATAGGAGACAACCTAATCAAACGAGCTCAACATGGCCCCACTTGGTGCTGCATTTGCAAGAACAGCTCCAAATCAATAGATCATCTCTTTCTTACCTGCCCGGTCATAAAGGACCTCTAGAACTCTATCCTTTCAACAATCATTCCCCATTGCACATGGCAGGGCTTGACAGTAATGGAAGCTTGGACCACATGGTGGACCTCCGCGACCTCGACCAAGGCTAGAAATCTCCCTCTCCTCATTTGTTGAGCGATTTGGATTGCCCGTAACCAATGCATTTTTCAGGACATCATACTTCATTGGCCCTCAATCACTATCCGTCTTCTGGCAGACTATGACTCGATTCCTGAAGATGATGATAACCCCCCCAGGCACATTGCACCTGAAGACATCAAATGAGAACATCCCAGGGCTTTTTTTGATGGCTTAGCACAGGACACTGGGTGTGGGGGTGGAGCAATTCTATACCTGTCTGATTCCCACCACTACAAAATCCAAATGGGCCTGGGAAGGGGCACCAACAACTTTGCAGAGCTGATCACTCTTAAATATCTCATTCAATTTGCTTTGGAAAAACATTGTAGCAATATTCAAATATTCAGGGACTCAAAAATTGTCTGCAACTAGATTAACAAAGGATCAAATTGTTCTGCTTACTCTATGAGACCTATACTGGACGAGGCACACAGACTCATTACACATTTTGATCTCTTTGTTTGTCGTCATATCTACAGGGAACGCAACCAATCTGCCGACCAGTTATCCAAGGACGCTGCGATCCGACCTCGTGGCACATGGCTGATACAGGAGTCGAGGGACGGTGCCCATTATCAGTATTACCACCATCCATACATGGACTATATAGATTAACTGGCTCAGCAGGAGCCTGTTTTTTGCCACATGTTTATAGTATTATGTTTTTAAATTATCAAATGTATATAAATGACAAACATATTTACTCCCTGTGTGGAGATTTTTGATTATCTTTATTATGAACAATACTGGAGACAGAGCCTCCTTGCGTGAAGTGCACTGAGCTATTTTGATACACTCTTACTTGATAGGCACTCAGTGTCACATACAACATATGCGAAACGCATCTACAATATGTAATTTTCCTACGCTAATGAAAATTACAATTTTCCAAGGGGAAAAAAAGCAACTCCAATAGAAATGAACTTAGATCTATTAGCCAAATGAATGTTATTTAATATAAACAAAAGCTATTTAGATCAATAAATGATAATCAAATGCAGTGCTTAATGCAATGCAAATTAGATTAACAATGAAACTAAATCTAAAAGGTTAGTGAACTACTCTAACTACTGCAAGAAAAAAAAAGTTAGTGCAAAACAAGAGAGGCTCCTCCAGGTTTGAAAATCTATATATCCCCTTGACATCTTTGGCTTTGTTCCCCTTAGATTTCAATGATGGAGGCCACAACAGCTCCAGTTCAATCGACGAACACACTCATATCCGACACGTCTCAGGTCGCCGAGTCGAATCCCATGGACAACATCCCTGCAGTACTCAGTCACGACGGTCGCTTCGTGCAGTATAACATCTTTGGGAATATTTTCAAAGTCACAGCGAAGTACAAACCACTTTTGCTGCCTATCAGGAAAGGATCTTACGGGATCGTCTGCTCTGCAATGAACTCTGAGACAAAAGAGCAAGTTGCCATCAAGAAGATAGCCAATGCCTTTGACAATCGCATAGATCCAAAGCGAACTCTTCGGAAAATCAAGTTGCTCCAACATATGGATCATGAAAATACGGAACAGGGAAATTTCCTGGGGATGTCGAACCATGCATGGATGGACCTGGTTGTTTTCTTGGGGATTCGAAATCGAACCCCAGATCCGGTGCACATTGCAACGGTTTCGGCTCCGATATGGTCAAACCCCTCTCAACCAGAAATCTATGTAGCAGATTGCCCCCTAAAATGGTCAGATCTAAATCAATCTTTTCAGATCCGAGTGTTCCCACAGCTCGATGACAGGAAGGAACTGGTGGAGGTTCGCAAAGCAAGAGTGGGGGGAAATTTGATAGACATCAACACTCCTTTGCATAACGACACAATATTGAACGCCGCAAGGCTAGAAGATCCATTAGATAGCCCAGATCTGGCGAAGCAAGAACCAAATAGAGATTTGATATGCCTAGATCCGTCAGATCTGGACACCTGGGCAACAGATCGAGCCCTTTCTCAGACAGATCCACACTCTACCGAGGCGGATCTGATACAAATTTTCATCAAAACGCTGGAAGGCAGGCATATTTGCTAGAGGATCTGGAAGAGTAGGAGGATCCAAGATCTAAGGTATAAAATTCAAAACCACCTCGGTATACCAACATGCAGGCAAAATCTGATCTACTCAGGTCTAAGTTTACAGGATAACTACACACTTCAGGATTATCGCATTGCACAAACTCAACCATCATAATCAATCTGCGTCTGTGGGGTGGATGCTCTGGAACCAGCTCAAAGAGCACAGGCTCTTTTAAAGATGCAATCATAGGTAAGGAAAAAGCACAAACCAAACCAACAACATTGCCTGAGCTACCGGGGCCCTACATTGTAGAACAAAAACCTGAGAATCCTGCTCTCACTATCGCAATGCCTGAGGTAAATGATTTGTACTCAAATCTCTATCCCAAATCAGTTATATGCAAATTTAATGGATTTTGGCCTAAATCTGATGTTTTGCACCAATAGATATATGTTGCATGGTCACCAAATTGTGAAATATACTTACGCCCCAAGGGGTTTTTTATAGTCAGATTCAGAAGAGAACAGGAAACGAAACACATCCTCAATAAAGGACCATGGTTCTGGGGCAATGCAGGGCTCTTCATGACCCCTTGGTTTCCAGAATTCGATGGCAACACAATGGTGGTATCAAAAATTCCATTTTGGGTCAGGCTACACAACCTTCCATTACACTTCTTGCATCATAATGTTTTAATAGCCATAGGGAATACCCTGGGAAAGTTCCTAAAGATTGACAGGGACAGACATACAAGGGGAATATTTACTTTTGCCAAAATATGCGTTGAAGTAGATCTTAGCCAGGGACTACCAGATAGTATAGCATTGAATTTCAATAATACCCAGTGGACTCAACCTTTAGATTACGAAAATACAACGTTCTGATGCCGTGGATGTCTACAAACAGGCCACCTCCATAGTCCCTGTCCACAAGAAGCAACAGAGAAAGCCAAAGGATGGCAATATACAGCCGCCTTGGATGAAGAAGTAGACACAGCAGAGACAACAGAATACAAAGCAGAAATGGATGTTCAAAAAGTCCAAAACAGTACACTAAAGGAAGAGAAAGACCCCAGTAACCCTTTGCAGCAACAAGAACCCCAGCCAACAGGAATGGAAACATGCATATGCTTTTTAGCATCTACAACATGTAACTTTGTCTTATGAATAAAATTACGATTTTTCCAAGGGGAAAAAAGAGGCTCCTCCAAGGGAGGAGATAGGGATACCAAGGGGTCCCCTCAAAAAAAACATATATATATTTAATTAAAGTTACAAAGATAAACCCTTTATATAAATGTGAGGGTTTTAAACTTCTCAAAGGGGATTACAAATGAAATTCTAAAGTCCCTCCCTAAGATAGAAATGAGAGAAAATTCATATACTAATTTTACAAAATTTAAAATGAGGGAATTTCTCCCAAAGGGAAACGAACATCCCAAAATGAAATCCGCTAAAAAAAATTGACGTCCAAGCTAGGGTTTAAGGATGAACTATGCAATTAGGAAAAATTAAATATTGAATTCCAAGCTTCATCAACCAAAATATTTCACAAAGATTTTTCATCTACATATTCAAGAAACTCTCGCTCTTGAAATTACTTGCGACTAAGGAGAATATGCCCAAATTTGAAGACGGCTTCCACAAATCAAAGCTTCAAATTATTAGGCCCTCTTCACAAAATGTCCTTTGTTCAAGCTGCAAGACGTGAATTTTTTTTTTGTATGGGCTCAAAATATGAAGACGGCTCCTTCAGAAATTGATCCTGCAAAAATTTCGCTTTCCTTGCAAGGGTTTTATTCAAACAGATGAACGTCCAATGAGATTCGTACCAGGAGCAAGAAAAAGCCTTTCTAGACTTGCGGCTTATGGAGAATTAGCCTTCAAAATTTGTGGCCCTCACAAAAATTGAATCTGAATATTTCCAACAAAATGTATGTGTAAGAGCTTTTAAGTGTGATTTCTCCTCAAAATGATAAAACCATCACAAGAAGGCTTAAAAAACCAAGTCGTAATGAAGAGAGGGATAAACCCTCATGCTGATGACAAATGTGGCCTCAAGAAATTAATTTAATTTTTTTTAAGGGTGATATCAATGTTTCTCCATAAATTCGATGGATTTCTCTTCAAAATTTTAATGTGTTTATGCTCAAGAAAATCCCACTGAAGAGCTATATGTCTAGCCTCCAATATGCAGAGAAAGGAAAGGTCTCTCAAGCCCGCGGTTAGGAGAAAGAGGCCAGTAAAAACCAATGCGGCTCCTGCAAGAAAAATCAATCCACCAAAACTCCCAAAAAATTGATAAAAACCCCAACGAAATCTAAAGAAAAAGGCTAGAAACCCTAGCGCAGTCAATGGAGTGTTTCAATAAATTTTGTAGGGAGGTTTTGATGCTTCAAAAATTGATTTTGCCCCTTATCTCCAAATTGATCCATCTACAGAACAATTTTTAGGCCGAGATTTAAAACCAAACCCTCGCCCTCTCCTCGGATCTGCAAGAAAACAATAAGAGAGAACCCAAAATATATATAAGGTGATGAAAATTATGTTTGCAAGGGTTAGATCTATACAAGGTCTAGCAAATATTTACAAAAATATTCACAATATATACAAATCTATGAGAATACAAGCTCTATATTAGTTGATCTATTCACTAAAGCACAATAATTTAGAGAAATAGCTAAGATAAATAGTTTTCCTCTAGCTAAGGCCAAGAAACCTTGCAGCAAATTCGTTAGATAAATCTTTCAAATGAAATAGAACGGATTCTCCCACTTCATTTGGTTAACTTAACCGAGAGCGTCCCCTCACGCTTGAGATTTGATTCAATAAAAAAGTTTCTAAATAACTCACAAAAGTTTTGTTAGTTCCAAATGAGATAGGAAAAACACAATGGAAGGAAGTTCTAGTAACTTAACTAAAACCTATTAGTCACATCCAATCTTAAAATATTTTCCAAATCCAATTCCCAGTGCAAGATAGCTATACACTAATAATTCTACGTAAGCAAATGGAAATAACAAATATAATCACCAGTAGAAAATTAAGCTCACTGAATCATTTTTACCATATTCATGGAAGAAGAGCCACAATAATTCACCCCAAAGACTTGCGTTTATTATTCCAAAATATAGAGCTTCCAGAGCCAAAAGCCAAAGTACAACATCAAAAGATTGATAGATATTACACTGAGGAGCATAAGCTTCCTTAAATAGAAAAAATGAGAGATCTAGATCTCTCTCCAAGTGAAAACAGCTAGTTGCACAAAGTTGACTTGATCCCAGAAAGAAATGATCATTTGAATGCTTGATCCATGCCAAAATAATCTCGCCCCTTGATCTAGAAGAAAAAAATTGAATTTCTTGATGATGGCTTTGATTCCGGTCCTGAAAAATATTTTTTTCGAATTTTTCTCATGGAAAATCCCCCATTCACTTAACCACCTTGGTCCACAAATTCGATTTTTCTCAAAAAAATCGATTTTTCTTGGGAATAAATGCCTGTTGGACCAAATATAATTTTTTTATGGGAGATTCCTTGAGCTTTTCCTTTCCTTCCTCGGGAAAATGCACAACCTTTTTTAATATTTTTCACTTGGAGAGAATTTTATTTTTCTCTCATTTTTATTTTTTGACCAATTTCCGGCTAATTATTTTGCCATCTTTTTTGCCAAAATAATGAGTCTGGAAGGGTTTAAACACATTTTCCACCCTCAAAGTGTGCTTAAATAGAAACTTTAGGTGATGAAGTCTAATTATGATTACTCATACCACCTATTAACTTCTATAGACAACACATTTTACATCTTTTACATCAAACATTACATACAAAACTCGTTAGAAAAGGAAATTTAACAATTAAAAACTGACCCCTAGACACAACCAAATTTTGCGTGACTCAAGACATGATCTAGTATGATAATTTACATCAACTCTATACACTAGGACTCACTTCACTATCGAACCGCAACTCTAGCTTTGGGGTATGTTTGGGAGAAATAATCAACCAATTATCTATAGTTAAAAAACATAAATAATTAGCCGAGGAAAAAAGAATTCCCTAGAGTGAAACTCTTTAGCAAAAAATCTTAAGCTTACCTAGGTATGTTACATGGCTTCATAAACATACTAGAATTATTTTTACATAATGGCCCACAGGGCTGCAGAATTTGGATTACACTATTCTGATAATTTGTTGAATGATGATAATGAACTTTGGATGTTTGACTGCTCTAACCATGAAAAATGTCTGAAAAGATGTACTCTGCTACAAGGTAGTTGACACTGAATGGTCAACAGGAACTATTTTGTGCTAAAGCATAAAGAAGGGTTTACTTATTGAAATTTTGCCCGCTCAATATTTGTACCTTAGATAAGATAATTCTTTTAATGTCCAACAAATGACCAGAATAGTAGGTCAATGGGACTCAGAAGTTCAACTAGTGGCAAATACATAGCAGGAGTACAAAAGCAGATCCTATCACTAACTAACAAAAAGCAAAAAAGAACTAAGAGCTAGGCAATGGCAATAAAATAAAATAAAAATAGAGATACAAAATCCCCATTGAAAATAAAAAGCAGGCATGAAGACGAGTTAGAGAACTTTCACCGTTGGAAAAATTTCACCCTTAAAATTTACCCCATCTATTTGATTCTATTAACCATTGACAATTCATCTATTTTGCAACAAAAGACCTTACATAGTGTGGTAGGCTGTGAAAGTTTCTCCTACTACTTCATGAGGAAATAGCAAAAAGAAAAAACCCCAACAAAATGAACTCAGGAAAGGAAACTTTAAGAACATAAAGTGATAAAATATTTGGCTGAAATACCTGTGATATGAGGTTCTCCAATTTATCTTCTAACAAAAATCGCCAGTTACTGGAGGATGGACTCGACCAGGTTTGGTTCCTCTGACTCTTTCTTCTGCAAGATATCGTTGACTAGCTCCGAGGAGCCATTACACTTGAGTACACAGCAGGCACTAGCTTTAAACCAAGAAAATATTGTGTCGAGATATATTCCACTTGCATCCTCTGCCCATCTCTCAGCCTTTTCTGCTGCAGATGGACACTGGACAAAGCCGTCACAACAATCAGATGGCTTATAGTTGTTGATAATTGTTTCACTTAATATCACCAATAATCTCCACAAGAACACAACCCATCCTTAAAATGATGAAAGCGGCTGCCATCTCTCACAATGATCTCCCGCTTAACAATCTTTGAAATGAATTTTGTGGCTGTGTGGCAATCATCACATACTCGGAGGTTTTTGAAGATCCTTATAGTTGCCCCACAAGGAGTACTCATAAGACCAAATGCAATTGCTAGCTTCTCACTGTGTTGGCTGAGAATGTGTTGCTTTAGCTCCTCCTCTACATCATGCAGCACAAAGTTAGTGTTAGGCTTGTATCCCACCCATTTCATCTGTGCTTCTAAATTCTCTAATACTGAATATATATTCTCGGATTCTGCATGTGATCTGTCCCCTACAAGGAAAACGTGAACCCTGCTTTTCACTACAGTCCAGCTACAACCTGGCAACTTCTTGAGTCCCCTATCTTTCATCATCAATCTCACTTTCGCTACATCTTCCCACCTGCCTTCCGCAGCATAGATATTTGACAGAAGCGTATATCTCCCAGAATTTTCTGGTTCCAACTTAAAAAGCTGCTCTGCTGCAAGCTTACCTAGCTCTCTGTTTCCATGAATTCTACAAGCACCAAGTAATGCTCCCCACATACTAGAATTTGGTTCACAAGTTGCTTTGTTGACAAACTCCTTGGCCTCTTCCAGGCGCCCAGCACGACCAAGAAGATCAATTATGCAAGCATAGTGCTCTGCTCTTGGTGCAATGCAGTAATCTTCATACATGGAATTAAAGTAGCGTAATCCTTCATCCACTAGGCCAGCGTGGCTGCACGCAGAAAGGATCCCGATGAAGGTGACCTCATTAGGCTTCACACCTGTTCGTTGCAATTCCTCAAACATTTTAAGAGCCTCGTTACCAAATCCATGCTGAGCATATCCTGCAATCATGGCATTCCAAGAAACCACATCTCTGTTCACAATTATGTCAAACATCAACCGAGCATCCTCTATCAATCCACATTTAGCATACATACTAATAAGAGCACTTCCCACAAAGCTATCTAACTGTATCCCCAATTTTATCATATACTCATGCAACTGCTTTCCCTCTTCCAGAGCAGCTAAGCTGGTGCATGCCCTCAAAAGACTCGTGAAGGTTGTAGGATCTGGCTTGACTCTGTCCCGAAGCATTTGCGAGAAGAATTTCAACGCATCCTCGCCCTGCTCAGTCTGTGCATATGCTGTAATCATTGAAGTCCAAGAAACAACGTTTCGGCTTGGCATTATATCAAACAATTGACGAGCTTCCTCTACTCTCCCACATTGTGCATAGCCTGTTATAATAGAATTCCATGATGCAACATCCCGTTCAGGCATTTTGTCAAACAGATGTCGAGCATCTTCTATTCTGGAGTTCTGCGTATATCCAGCAAGCATAGCATTCCACGATACCACGTTTCTCTCAGGCATTTTGTCGAACATCTGGCGCGCATCCTCAAGCCTCCCACTCTGGCAATACCCCGCAACCATAGATGTCCACGAGTACACATCTCGCTCAGACATTTCATCAAACAATGCACAGGCGGTCTCCATCCTCCCTTTCCGAGCATACGCTGCAACGATTGCGTTCCACGAGACCACGTTTCCTTCAGGCATTATGTCAAACAATCGATGTGCATCCTCCATTCTCCCTTTCTGCAAATACGCAGACAACATTATATTCCACGAAATGATATTCCGTTCCGGCATTTTCTCGAACAAACAGCGCGCTTCTTCAATTTGTCCGCCGCGAACATACCCAGACAACATCGCAGTCCATGAAACCACATTTCGTTCGGGCATTTGGTCAAACAGTTGACGCGCATCCTCTATTCTACCATTCTGAACATATCCTGAAACCATGGCAGTCCACGACACTACGTCTCGTTCAGACATCTTGTCAAACACTTGGCGTGCATCCTGGATTTTACCATTCTTTGAATGTCTTGTAATCATCGCATTGCAAGATCCCACGTCCACAATGTCAAATTTATAGCGTTGATAATTCAGTTTTCGTCTGTGCTGTGGATTAACAGCAATAGTACTGATTTTACAACAGTGGTGAATCCGCAAGCGTTTGATCATTGTGATCTTTACCTTAAACGAGAAATCTTTTGCTGAATTATTTAATTAAGATCTTTACTTTAAACGAGAAATCTTCTGCTGAATTATTTAATTAAGACAACATTAAAATTGCCGAAAGATATTATTGGCTTCTAGATCAAAATGCCACCCCGCACCAGAAAAAATGATCATCATTTCAAAATTTGACAAATTAGTTTGAGGAAAGGTTTTTTTTCCACTGTAAGTAGAAGGAAGGGTTTAATTGGCTTTTGGTGATATGTTATATTGTGGAGAGAAGCTACATAGGTTATGCAATATTGTTTTTTAACAGACATGACAATGCTTGTAGTCTGTAGACTATTATTTAGCTCAAGTCAAACACTTTTTTATTTCGTAGGTGGGATTGGCATTAAGTTTTTTTTCGGTACGAAAAAATTGTATATATTAATATAATTCCAGGGATTGGCATTAAGTTGCTTCACAGTGAGATTGGGAAATTGATCCAAGGGAAGTTTTCAGTTGAGTTGTCACTGATTTTTTAGTAAGGTGCTAATGAGGTTTCTAGTTGTGTCTTTGCTACAGAGAGTTTCAATTGGATATGTATAAAACATCGTATAATGTTGATGCTTGAGGAGTTGGCTACGGCAAGCTCGTGACAGGAGCCCTTGCTATAAATCAGTGTCAGAGCCAATAACGTCTGGTTCTCGAGGTTGGTATTCAAATCCATATACTCATAAAAAATGGAATCTTTTCGGAGAACAGTCCCTTTCCGAGAATTAGAAGAAAGAGATCCTAAGGCTGAAGAAAACCCTTTACGAGATATGTTCGTTGCTAGTTCCAGTAGAGTTTTAAATTCTGCCGAACTTGCATATGAAGAACCCCAGCCTTCGGCCCGATGGGAGCTACCAGCTATAGCTCCCTCAGAAGTATATAGTGACCTTTCAGCGTTTCATTTGATAGCCGCTACTAAAATAAGCATTAAAGAGGTTGTAAGCCAAATTCATGAGAATTCAGATAATATACAGAGTATATCTCTGTTGAAACCCAAAGAATTACAAGCAGAGGCAAAGAAATTGAAAACAAATTATTTGCACTTAGGATGTATTCGAGTAGGAACCAATGCCCTAACTCATAAAGGCCTAAATACTTTTGAGATATGATGCACAACAAGTATACAGATTCCTTAAAAGGCGGAATTGTTGCTCCTCTCTCTGATGGCCAAGTTTATTTTGATTGTTACCCAAATTTCTCTATTTATACCTTTGACGAAACCAGAGACCAGATTCTGTGACTCCAAATTCAGACTACTGGTTTCGATATGAAAAAGAAGAGAAATAATATTGCCATCCAGACCAAAGGCTGTTTTCGTCACACTAATACCCTTTGTCTAGCCATCCGCCATACCCCCAGTAGAGACTCCAAGTCGAGTATAACCGTCCTCACTAATGCGAAAAATCAAAAAATTGAGCATCAGACCATCCGATGGGAAGACTTGACATTTCCAGAACATTGGGTTGTAAATAATCCTAAGCCTTCCATTCCTAAAAATATTACCTCTGCTGATATCACAGAAAATATGTCTTCTGCAGTTATATCTTTCCCCAGAAGATCCACCATTGGCCGGAGAGGTATAGAGATTGCTTGTAGACAGTCCAAGTATTACAGAGATCCTTCCACAATAGATACTGCTTGTTCTACTTCATCTTTTTGTAAACATAATTCCTTGTATGAGTTAGCCCAGCTTGTAAATTATTGTTCTTTAGAAGTCAAATGCCCAGATTGTCAGGAACATGTAAATATGCTCACTCTAGTCAAGTCTGAAATCCATAACAATCATAATCCCAACACTGGTATTGCTCCTCCTTCCACATCTGTAAATTCATGCCCAAATCCCAAGTGCTCAGATATACCTTTCCCACATGAGCAAGATCCAGATCATGTACTCATGATGCATGAAATTGTAACATTAGAAGGAGAAGACCCAAGGTTGACTGAGATGATATGTCAAATGAGACCAGCCAAGCCCAGATATGGTTTGAGATATCTTGAGCAGGCCAATGGTCTGATCCCAGAGTGCAGATTTCGCCTTGTTCCTTCGGACTGCAAAAAGCCTGCAGTAATGGAAATGCATAAATTTTTCTCTCTTATGGATGGATGCTTGAAATCTGAAATTAGTGCCTAATGAATGAAAGCTATGTTAAATTGGGATCTATACACTAATTCTTAGGCTAATGAATTTGATCAAAATCACACTCATGTAGAGAAGAAACAATTTGCTGAAGATTGGAAACACTATATGGAGATGAATAACACTTGGATATCTTTCTATTCATGGAAAGATAATATTGCTCCATTGAATGTCTTTACTGGTTCTACTAGTACTTCAGCAAGCAAACATGCTTGGACTGCATTAGATGGATCCAAGGTTGAAACCCCTACAACCTTTCCTCCTTATAAAGGAATTGTTATAGGAGAAAATCAAAATGCAGCCAAAGCCATCTCACTGGTACAGAAAGATGACAATGCCCTTGGCATTGATGGCAGAGTACAAAAAGCCAGTGTATAGCTGAACTGGACAAATACTGCAGTAAAAGGCTTAGAAATGAATGTTGCAAAATCAGCAGAAGTCAAGGAACAAATTGATAATGTCCAAGTATCAATACATAATGTAAATAGATGTTTAAATAATGTACAGTTTGAATCCAGTATGATTCACTCTTATGCTAGAGATTCTTTATCAAGGATAGAAGGAGTCGAAGAAAAATTAGTTGATCATTTAGATGCAACTAAACACATCATAACTGGTCTAACAGATAAAGTTGAGAAGTTGAATCTCTCCAAAATTGAGAAACCAATTCCAAACTCCTTTCCTGTGAAAAGAAGCATAAAAATTGAAAATCCTGTGAAATCTGTGGACAGATTTCCAACATTATTTCCTAAAGCTTAGCCACATCGTCAGAATCTGAGGCTACACCAAATATCACTATTGCATCCTTATTTAAGAATGAAGAAACAGACACAGAGAAAGAACACAATACTCAAATCTTTCCTATATATGAACTTCTTGAACATAGGTTCACCAGATATTCAGCACCTGACATAGAAGGAAAAGGAAAACTTCCTAAACCACATAAATTTTTCCCAGATTCCCACAGAGAGTGGAATATAGATAACATGAGTATCAGTCAAATAAGACAAATGATTGACATGATGTATACAAAATATAAACTCATGTGTCTTAGAGGGAAAACTGAAATTGATGCGTGTAGGACTATTATTCAGTGTTTCACAGGGACACTCCTCAGGTGGTGGGAGATAGAATCATCTCCAAAGCTCATAGAAACAATGGAGGCAGAAGTGCTTAAGGATGAAAAAGGAGATGTGATACGTAATTCTGATGGCACAGTTACCAGCAACATGATCGGGGCATTAACATCAATGGTTCTGGAACATTTGTGTGGAAGTGAAACAGAAATTGCTGATAAAAAATGAGGTTATTTTAATGAATCTAAAGTGCCATAAATGTCCCAATATGAAGACTTCCACAGAGACTGGATGCAGAGGATTTACGAAACTAAAGACTCAAAGAACCTGTTATGGAAATAGGTATATCTTGCAGCCTTGCCGTCTAGATTTGTTGATTACATTAGATTACAGGAAGTCTTCCAATTACCTTTTGAGTCATATACATGGGGAGAGATATATGCTCTCATCACAAAAACATTGGTCAGTCCTTGTACTAGCTCAAAGGTAAATAAATCTCTAGAAAAACTTTCCAGGTTGCCTAACAAAAAATCCATATGTAGCAAATATGGATTAACATTGGATGATCCTTTGGTAAAATGAAGGAAGGGTAAGAAAAAAGCCAAAAGAGAGTTTAAAAAAACTTTCTACAAAAACCGAAGAAATTATCCAAAGAACAAAAGAAGATATTCAAAGCTGAGGCAAGGCCAAGCCTCCAGAACAAAGAAGGGGTATTATAAGTATGTTCCTAGAACACACTATTATAATCCCTCAGATATTCACCTGCACACCACTACGCAGGAGAAATGGAATAAAATTACTCGCTGGTTATGTGGAAAAACTAGACACACTTCCTCCAAATGTCCAGAAGGCAAAGAGTCAAAGCTAAACAAAGGCAAGAAATCCCAAGCCTTTGCCCAAAGAAACAAGCAAGTAAAGCAAGAAGGAAGAAGACCAATAGTGTGCATGAAATGTGGCTCTCATGCTCATAGTACAGAACATTGCCCCAATGTCACAATCAGAGAAATAGCTCAGCAACACCAAATAGATGAGTCTTCTTATGATTCTTTTAGTTCTTCGTCAGTAGAAGAACTCCATGCTCACATAGAGCAGTATTCAGATTCTAGTTCTTCAGAATGTTTATGTTCTAACTCTGAAGAATGTGCTTGTCAAGCTCAATATATTTCTGATTCTGAATATTTCAGTGAGTCAAGTGAAGAAGAAGGAGAAAAGCCTAAGCCCCAGAAAGAAAAAGTCCTTGTGGCTGCAACAGAGGAAGAAGAATTGAAGATTCTGTCACAAATTCGAGCCATGGAGGATGGAGAGATGAAAACCGCCTGACAGAAGCTTTTATGGATCAGCTCAAAACAAAAGCTTCAAATAGTTCAGATAAGAAATCTTTGTTTGTTGACGCTTCATTTGAACGCAACACAAAATCATTCCAAAGGCATCAGCAGAAACTTGATAGAGTAAGATCACTTACTCTAGGAGAAGTCAGTCGAGAGATTCATAATCTCAAGACAGAAATTTCTGCAATAAAAACTCATATTGTAGAAGTGAGAAGAGAAAAACATGTGGCAAAAGAAGAAGAAAATGATCAGCCATGGAATACTGCTTCATACAACAGTAATCACGAAGTTCAAGTTGTTGAAGGTATAAAGGATCCAAATTTTGGATTGAGGGATATGAGATTGCTAACAATCTACTATCAGCAACACCATGTACTGGTTAATATCTACATACAAGGGCAAATGTTTGAAATGATTGCTCTTTTAGACTCAGGAGCAGATGTTAATATTTTAAATATGAAAAATGTTCCAGCGAAATATTGGGTAGCTGCAAAAAGGAAAGTAGTAGGTTTGGGTAACAAGAAACTCCTATATGAAGTGCCCAGAGCCTCCCTCTGTTTTGACACTCACTGTGTCTATCTAAAATTTGTAGTCGATGACATTCCAGTACACTGCATCCTCGGTAATGTTTTCCTTGCAACGGTCAAACCCCATAGGTCAATCAGACTCAAAGGTGGAAGCGCTGGATATTTCATATCCGTCCCGACATCCAAAGGAAAAAGAAAAAGAATTGAACTTCCATATATCTCCAATCTGAGAATTTCGACAATGGTACAAATTGTACAAGATCTGGACAACACTGAAGCCAGACTATCAGACCTAAAAGATCTGAAAAATACTCTGAGGATTGAAGAATAGCTCAAGTTGCCCCAGATCAAAAGCAAAATTGGAGATTTGAAGAAACAAATAGAAGAAGAACGCTGCTCGGAGGAACCTAATGCTTTTTGGCATAGAAAGCAGCACACAATAGAGCTCCCTTACAAGGAAGGATATGCTAGTAAGCCTTGTAAGAGCAGAGCTATTCCAATGAGCAAAGATTACAAAGATCTTTGCGAAGAAGAAATTAAGCAGCTCCTCAGCAGAAGATTAATCAGAGAATCCGACAGTCCCTGTAACTGTTATGGGTTCTATGTGAACAAAAGAGCTGAACAAATCAGAGGCATCCCAAGGTTAGTCATCAATTACAAGCCTCTAAATTCAGTATTAGCCGATGATACCTATCCAATACCCCATAAAGGAGATTTAATCAGAAGGATAGCTGGAGCTAAGATTTTCTCTAAGTTTGACCTGAAAGTAGGCTTCTGGCAGGGGGCCATTGCCGAAAAAGATAAATTCAAGACTGCCTTCAGCATCCCTTTGGGGTTAAAGAATGCTCCATCAAAGTTCCAAAAGGTAATGGGCAGTATTTTCAAGCCATATTTTGATTGGCTAATTGTATATATAGATGATGTATTAATTTTCTCTAAAGCCATTCATGAACATTTTAAACATGTGAATATATTCAAGAATTTGGTCAAGCACAATGGGTTGGTGCTCAGCAAAAAGAAGATAGAGGTATTTCAAACCATTATCAAATTTTTGGGCCATACAATTTGCAATGGGCAAATTTCTCTGCAGAAACATGCTTTAGAGTTTGCAGATAAGTTTCCAGATGTCATAACAGGCAAGAACCAACTGCAAAGGTTCTTAGGTTGCCTTAATTATGTCAGCAATTTCTATCAAGATTGTGCCAGAGACAGAAGGATATTGAACAAAAGACTGAAGAAGAATCCTCCAGAATGGACAGAGTTCCATACAAAAGCAGTCCAAAACATTAAGGCCAAGGTAAAATCTTTGCCTATTTTGTACGTAGCTGATGACCTTGCGTATAAAATTATTGAATCAGATGCAAGTAATGTTGGATGGGGTGGAGTGTTAAAACAAAAGGTTGGAAAAGAAGAACAAGTTGTTCAATTTGCTTCTGGAATATGGAATCCAGCTGAATTGAACTATTCCACAATTGAAAAAAAGGTCAAGGCAGCATGTAACTGCATCAGTAAGTTTGAAGTTTATCTCATTAATAAATATTTTTTGCTTAGAACTGATGCATCTGCTTTACAGAAGGTGTTAACAAAAGACATCAAAAAAGCTGGAGAAGCCAAGTTTGCCAGATGGCAGGCTCTTTTTGCAAAGTTTGATTTTCAGGTAGAACACATCAAAGGAAAAGACAACAATCTCCCTGACTTTCTTAATAGAGAATACATTGAATCAAGAGACCATATCATGATGATCATCACTGAGTGGGACCAGCACCAGAAACAAGAAGTCTCAAGGACTATCCCGGATGACCAAGACTGGGAGACTTATAAGAAACACTGGAGACCCACTTGGCAGCTGAGAAACACAAAGGTCTTGGATGCCAACTTGCAGCCTCATGCAGATCTTCAACACTTTGTCCCAGAAAGAAAAGTGTACCCTAAAGGAGGCAAGTGGATTCATGATATGATATATGACAAAGCAAGACGAGATGCTGGCATTGCACAGTGAGCATTGGAACAAAATTTTCATGACATTGCCACTATTTGGTACCATGGTGGATCTAACACAGGAATATATGAAAGGTATGTCTGCATATACAAAACAAGAGATCTTTGGAACAAACCTGGACATGTCAGAACACAACCTGATGCGAGATGGCCAAGAAATGATCCCAAGATCATTTTTCCAGACACAATATACAATTTCGCAGACTACAAGCAGCTCTGGTGGGACTTCCTGAACGTTGATGATAAGGTAGGAACCCACTACACCAAATTAAAATTTAGCACCATTGGCCATTATCAAGGGTACCAATAATGTAAGTGGTTTAGAGACTGGTGGACTGATTATTTAGCACCATTGACCATTATCAAGGGTACCAACAATGTAAGTGGTTTAGACATTGGTGGACTGATTATGGTGTAAGTAGGACCGCAATGGACCCAATATGGCATGAAAGATATTGTAAGACTCATTGTAATATATGTAACCAGCAAAATACAGAATGTATTCATCCCATTTATAACACTGTCAAAGAAATGATAGAAGGAGAATGTACGACCAACAAGTCATCTCCCTATAATAATTCCCTGGAAGAATATATGAGAGAACACATGGAGTGGCTTGTATTAACCAAAGTCCAGTATCAGATTGTACAAGGGAAACCGATGATAGTCCGCAGGATCTACACAAAAGCCTGGGACGAAATGTTATATAAAAGAGGTATATTCCTTGAATTGACAGTATTTTGACGGTTCTCATGGGCTTTCTGTAAAAAGCATCCATATTGTAGACAATAAAGTACTAGTCACAAGGGCTTAATTGTGGCCAGATTTCTCGTGGACTTTGCTGTACTAAAAGTTTCCACTGTGTAAATAGTCTTTCCCGTGGGCTTTCAGAAAAGCATCCACTTCGTTTTGTCGATTTCTTAATCTTCTCATGTGCTTTGTACCGAGAAGAATATTTTCCGTAAAATTTATTTTTCCGGACAAGGATCTACTAAACAGATTGACGCCCTGGCATTACCCGAAAGCAATAATTCCATCCACCTGGATCGGAATCTTTGTGCGGACGTTGCCTTAGCAGCACCGAAAGGCAATGGTCTCGTCTTTAGGTCAGGTCACGGATGATCCAAAGTGATGTTCGTCCCCCCTCTTTTCCTATATAAGGAAGGTAAGGCTCATTGCCAAGGCATTCACATTTTCAAGTCAGTTACAGTCTGTGTATGTTTGAGTCTAGTCGAGTGCCTCTCCTGCTCTGCATCTGCGGACGTTTAGTTTGATCTTCTTGCAACATGGGAAGAACTCAAGTCCTTAGGTGATTTGGGAGCCTGCGCATCAGTGTACTCGGCACTGGTGAGAACCTAAAGTGGCCGAATCATTTAGAGAGTCGTCCAGTCTGTAAATGTTGTGCTGTGTCATATTCTGAGGCAGAGCCTATCTATCGCAAGGTAGCCTTTGGTATTGCTTGTTCCTTGAGCACGGCATAAAGCCCGATAAATGCGAAGATAGTCAATCTCTGCAAGGAATCTCTTTGTAATCAGTTCATCCATTCTGCAACTGAATATTTTGTCTGCACTTTAATATTGTCTGCTGCAGTAGTAGTTGTCTTTGTGCCTTCATCGGAAGTTCGTAGGACGTTCGCAGGAAGTTCCCTGAAGGAATGAAGGGACGCCAAGGCCGTTGTTAGGCGAGGAAGCCGTTGTTGAGGCCGTGAGAGCGTGAAAGTTATGAGTAGGTTCACCACTAGTTCGCTAGGAGTTGGCTACGGCAAGCTCGTGACAGGAGCCCCTGAAAACCCTTTACGGGATATGTTTGCTGCTAGATCCAGTAGAGTTTTAAATTCTGTTGAACTTGCATATGAAGAACCCCAGCTTTCGGCCCGATGGGAACTACCAGCTATAGCTCCCTCAGAAGTATATAGTTACCTTTCAGCGTTTCATTTGATAGCAGCTACTAGAATAAGCATTAAAGAGTCTGTAGGCCAAATTCAGGGGAATTCAGATAATATATAGACTATATCTCTGTTGAAACCCAAAGAATTACAAGTAGAGGCAAAGAAATTGAAAACAAATTATTTGCACCTAGGATGTATTCGAGTAGGAATCAATGCCCTAACTCATAAAGGCCTAAATACTTTTGAGATATGACGCACAACAAGTATACAGATTCCTTAATAGGCGAAATTGTTGCTCCTCTCTTTGATGGCCTATTTTATTTTGATTGTTACCCAAATTTCTCTGTTTATACCTTTGATGAAACCATAGACCAGATTATGCAACTCCAAATTCAGACTACTGGTTTCGATATGAAAAAGAAGAGAAATAATATTGCCATCCAGACCAAAGGCTGTTTTCGTCACACTAATACCCTTTAGCCAGCCATCCGTCATACCCCCAGTAGAGACTCCAAGTCGAGTACAGTCGTCCTCATTGATGCGAAAAAATAAAAAAATTGAACATTAGACCATCCGATGGGAAGACTTGACGTTTCCAGAACACTGGGTTGTAAATAATCCTAAGCCTCGCATTCCTAAAAATATTACCTCTGCTGATATCACAGAAAATATGTCTTCTGCAGTTATATCTTTCCCCAGAAGATCCACCATTGACCGGAGAGGTATAGAGATTGCCTGTAGACTGTCCAAGTATTACAGAGATCCTTCCACAATAGATACTTCTTGTTCTACTTCATCTTTTTGTAAACAAAATTCCTTGTATGAGTTAGCCCAGCTTGTAAATTATTGTTCTTTAGAAGTCAAATGTCCAGATTGTCAAGAACATGTAAATCTGCTCACTCTAGTCGAGTCTGAAATCCATAACAATCATAATCCCAAGACTAGTATTGCTCCTCCTTCCACATCTGTAAATTCATGCCCAAATCCCAAGTGCTCAGATATTCCTTTCCCACATGAGCAAGATCCAGATCATGTACTCATGATGCATTTATCGGGCTTTATGTCATTCTCAAAGAACAAGCAATACCAAAGGCTACCTGGCGATAGATAGGCTCTGCCTCAGAATATGACACAGCACAACATTTACAGACTAGAAGACTCTCTAAATGATTCAGCCACTTTAGGTTCTCACCAGTGCCGAGCACACTGATGCACAGGCTCCCAAATCACCTAAGGACTTGAGTTCTTTTCGTGTTGCAAGCAGATCAGACTAAAAGTTCGCAGATGCAGAGTAGGAGAGGCATTCGACTAGACTAAAACATACGCAGACTCTAACTGACTTGAAAATGCGAATGCCTTGGCAATGAGGCTTACCCTCCTTATATAGGAAAATAGGGGGGACAAACATCACTATGGATCATCCGTGACCTAACCTAAAGACGGCACCATTGCCTTTCGGTGCTACCAGGGCAACGTCCGCACAAAGATTCTGATCCAGGTGGATGGAATTATTGCTTTCGGGTAATGCCAAGGCGTCAATCCGTTTAGCCGATCCTTGTTCGGAAAAGTAAATTTTACGGAAAATATTCTTCTCGGTACAAAGCACATGAGAAGATTAAGAAATCGACAAAACAAAGTGGATGCTTTTCTGAAAGCCCACGGGAAAAGACTATTTACATAGTGGAAACTTTTAGTACAGCAAAGTCCACGAGAAATCTGGCCACAATTAAGCCCTTGTGACTAGTACTTTATTGTCTACAATATGGATGCTTTTTACGGAAAACCCATGAGAACCGTCAAAATACTGTCAATTCAGGGAATCTACCTCTTTTATATAACATTTCGTCCCAGGCTTTTGTGTAGATCCTGCGGACTATCATCGGTTTCCCTAGTACAATCTGACACTGGACTTTGGTTAATACAAGCCACTCCATGTGTTCTCTCATATATTCTTCCAGGGAATTATCATAGGGAGATGACCTGTTGTTCTTCCATTCTCCTTCTGTCATTTCTTTGACAATGTTATAAATGGGATGAATACATTCTGTATTTTGCTGGTTACATATATTACAATGAGTCTTACAATATCTTTCATGCCATATTGGGTCCATTGCGGTCCTACTTACACCATAATCAGTCCACCAGTCTCTAAACCACTTACATTGTTGGTACCCTTGATAATGGCCAATGGTGCTAAATTTTAATTTGGTGTAGTGGGTTCCTACCATATCATCAACGTTCAGGAAGTCCCACCAGAGTTGCTTGTAGTCTACGAAATTGTACACTGTGTTTGGAAAAATGATCTTGGGATCATTTCTTGGCCATCTAGCAGCAGGTTATGTTCTGACATGTCCCGATTCGTTCCAAAGATCTCTTGTTCTGTGTATGCAGACATACCTTTCATATATTCCTGTGCTGGATCCGCCATGGTACCAAATAGTGGCAATGTCATGAAAATTTTGTTCCAATGCTCACTATGCAATGCAAGCATCTCATCTTGCTTTGTCATATATCATATCATGAATCCACTTGCCTCCTTTAGGGTACACTTTTCTTTCTGGGACAAAGTGTTGAAGATCTGTATGAGGTTGCAAGTTGGCATCCAGGACCTTTGTGTTTCTCAGCTGCCAAGTGGGTCTCCAGTTTTTCTTATAAGTCTCCCAGTCTTGGTCATCCAGGATAGTCCTTGAGACTTCTTGTTTCTGGTGCTGGTCCCACTCAGTGATGATCATCATGATATGATCTCTTGATTCAATGTATTCTCTATTAAGAAAGTCAGGGAGATTGTTGTCTTTTCCTTTGATGTGTTCTACCTGAAAATCAAACTTTGCAAAAAGAGCCTGCCATCTGGCAAACTTGGCTTCTCCAGCTTTTTTTATGTCTTTTGTTAACACCTTCTGTAAAGCAGATGCATCAGTTCTAAGCAAAAAAGATTTATTAATGAGATAAACTTCAAACTTACTGATGCAGTTACATGCCGCCTTGACCTCCTTTTCAATTGTGGAATAGTTCAATTCAGCTGGATTCCATATTCCAGAAGCAAATTGAACAACTTGTTCTTCTTTTCCAACCTTTTGTTTTAACACTCCACCCCATCCAACATTACTTGCATCTGATTCAACAATTTTATACGCAAGGTCATCAGCTACGTACAAAATAGGCAAAGATTTTACCTTGGCCTTAATGTTCTGGACTGCTTTTGTATGGACCTCTGTCCATTCTAGAGGATTCTTCTTCAGTCTTTTGTTCAATATCCTTCTGTCGCTGGCACAATCTTGATAGAAATTGTTGACATAGTTAAGGCAACCTAAGAACCTTTGCAGTTGGTTCTTGCCTGTTGTGACATTTGGAAACTTATCTGCAAATTCTAAAGCATGTTTCTGCAGAGAAATTTGCCCATTGCAAATTGTCTGGCCCAAAAATTTGATAGTGGTTTGAAATACCTCTATCTTCTTTTTGTTGAGCACCAACCCATTGTGCTTGACCAAATTCTTGAATATATTCACATGTTTAAAATGTTCATGAATGGTTTTAGAGAAGATTAATACATCATCTATATATACAATTAGCCAATCAAAATATGGCTTGAAAATATTGTCCATTACCTTTTGGAACTTTGATGGAGCATTCTTTAACCCTAAAGGCATGACGTTCCATTCATAATGTCCTGCTGGGATGCTGAAGGCAGTCTTGAATTTATCTTTTTCGGCAATGGCCACCTGCCAGGAGCCTGCTTTCAGGTTTAACTTAGAGAAAATCTTAGCTCCAGCTATCCTTCTGATTAAATCTCCTTTATGGGGTATTGGATAGGTATCATCGACTAATACTGAATTTAGAGGCTTCTAATTGATGACTAACCTTGGGATGCCTCTGATTTGTCCAGCTCTTTTGTTCACATAGAACCCATAATAGTTCCAGGGACTGTTGGATTCTCTAATTAATCTTCTGTTGAGGAGCTGCTTAATTTCTTCTTCACAAAGATCTCTGTAAGCTTTGCTCATTGGAATAGCTATGCTCTTACAAGGCTTACCAGCATATCCTTCCTTGTAAGGGAGCTCTACTGTGTGCTGCTTTCTATGCCAAAAAACATTAGGTTCCTCCGAGCAACATTCTTCTTCTATTTGTTTCTTCAAATCTCCAATTTTTCTTTTGATCTTTGGGCAACTTGAGCTGTTCTTCAATCCTCAGAGTATTTTTCAGATCCTTTAGGTCTGATAGTCTGGCTTCAGCTTTGTCCAGATCTTGTACAGTTTGTACCATTGTAGAAATTCTCGGATTGGAGATATATGGAAGTTCAATTCTTTTTCTTTTTCCTTTGGATGTCGGGACGGATATGAAATATCCAGCTCTTCCATCTTTGAGTCTGATTGACCCATGGGGTTCGACTGCTGCAAGGAAAACATTACCAAGGATGCAGTCTACTGGAATGTCAGCTATTGCAAATTTTAGATAAACACAGTGAGTATCAAAACAGAGGGAGGCTTTGGGCACTTCATATAGGAGCTTCTTATTACCCAGACGTACTACTTTCCTTTCTGCAGCTACCCAATATTTCGCTGGAACATTTTTCATATTTAAATATTAACATCTGCTCCTGAGTCTAAAAGAGCAATCATTTCAAACATTTTCCCTTGTATGCAGATATTAACCAGTACATGGTGTTACTGTTAGTAGATTGTTAGCAATCTCATATCCCTGAATCCAAAATTTGGATCCTTTATACCTTCAGCGACTTGAACTTCGTGATTACTGTTGTATGAAGCAGTATTCCATTGCTGATCATTTTCTTCTTCTTTTGCCACATGTTTTTCTCTTCTCATTTCTACAATTTGAGTTTTTATTGCAGAAATTTCTATCTTGAGATTATGAATCTCTCGACTGACTTCTCCTAGAGTAAGTGATCTTACTCTATCAGGTTTCTGTTGATTCCTTTGGAATGATTTTGTGTTGCGTTCAAATGAAGCATCAACAAACAAAGATTTCTTACCTGAACTATTTGAATCTTTTGCTTTGAGCTGATCCATAAAAGGTTCTGTCAGGCGGTTTTTCATCTCTCCATCCTCCATGGCTCGAATTTGTAACAGAATCTTCAATTCTTCTTCTTCTGTTGCAGCCATAAGGACTTTTTCTTTCTGCGGCTTAGGCTTTTCTCCTTCTTCTTCACTTGACTCACTGAAATATTCAGAATCAGAAATATATTGAGCTTGATAGGCACATTCTTCATAGTCTGACATAGACATTCTGAAGAACTAGAATCTGAATACTGCTCTATGTGAGCATGGAGTTCTTTTACTGACGAAGAACTAAAAGAATCATAAGAAGACTCATCTATTTGGTGTTGCTGAGCTATTTCTCTGATTGTGACGTTGGGGCAGCGTTCTGTACTGTGAGCATGAGAGCCGCATTTCATGCACACTATTGGTCTTCTTCCTTCTTGCTTTACTTGCTTGTTTCTTTGGGCAAAGGCTTGGGATTTCTTGCCCTTGTTTAGCTTTGACTCTTCGCCTTCTAGACATCTAGAGGAAGTGTGTCTAGTTTTTCCACATAACCAGCAAGTAATTTTATTCCATTTCTCCTGCTTAGTGGTGTGCAGGTGAATATGTGAGGGATTATAATAGTGTGTTCTGGGAACATACTTATAATACCCCTTCTTTGTTCTGGAGGCTTGGCCTTGCCTCGACTTTGAATATCTTCTTTTTTTCTTTGGATAATTTCTTCGGTTTTTGTAGAAAGTTTCTTTAAACTCTCTTTTAGCTTTTTTCTTAACCTTCTTTCGTTTTACCAAAGGATCATCCAATGTTAATCCATATTTGCTACATATGGATTTTTTGTCAGGCAACCTGGAAAGTTTTTCCAGAGATTTATTTACCTTTGAGCTAGTACAAAGACTGACCAATGTCTTTATGATGAGAGCATATATCTCTCCCCATGTATATGACTCAAAAGGTAATTGGAAGACTTCTTGTAATCTAATGTAATCAACAAATCTAGACGGCAGGGCTGCAAGATATCCCTGTTTCCATAACAGGTTCTTTGAGTCTTTAGTTTCGTAAATCCTCTGCATCCAGTCTTTGTGGAAGTCTTCATATTGGGACATTTTATGGCACTTTAGATTCATCAAAATAACCTCATTTTTATCAGCAATTTCTATTTCACTTCCACACCAATGTTCCAGAATCATTGATGTTAATGCCCCGATCATGTTGCTGGTAACTGTGCCATCAGAATTATGTATCACATCTCCTTTTTCATCCTTAAGCACTTCTGCCTCCATTGTTTCTATGAGCTTTGGAGATGATTCTGTCTCCCACCACCTGAGGAGTGTCCCTGTAAAACACTGAATAATAGTCCTGCACGCATCAATTTCAGTTTTCCCTCTAAGACACATGAGTTTATATTCTGTATACATCATGTCAATCATTTGTCTTATTTGACCGATACTCATGTTATCTATATTCCACTCTTTGTGGGAATATGGGAAAAATGTATGTGCTTCAGGAAGTTTTCCTTTTCCTTCTATGTCAGGTGTTGGATATCTGGTGAACCTATGTTCAAGAGGTTCATATATAGGAAAGATCTGAGTATTGTGTTCTTTCTCTGTGTCTGTTTCTTCATCCTTAAATAAGGATGCAATAGTGATCTTTGGTGTAGCCTCAGATTCTAACGATGTGGCTACTTCTTTAGGAAATAATCCTGGAAATCTGTCCACAGATTTCACAGGATTTTGAATTTTTATGCTTCTTTTCACAAGAAAGGAGTTTGGAACTGGTTTCTCAATTTTGGAGAGATTCAACTTCTCAACTTTATCTGTTAGACCAGTTATGATGTGTTTAGTTGCATCTAAATGATCAACTAATTTTTCTTCGACTCCTTCTATCCTTGATAAAGAATCTCTAGCATAAGAGCGAATCATATTGGATTCAAACTGTACATTATTTAAACATCTATTACATCATGTATTGATACTTGGACAGTATCAAGTTGTTCCTTGACTTCTGCTGATTTTGCAACATTCATTTCTAAGCCTTTTACTGCAGTATTTGTCCAGTTTAGCTGTTCACTGGCTTTTTGTATTCTGCCATCAATGCCGGGTGGATGGAATTATTGCTTTCGGGTAATGCGAGGGCGTCAATCCGTTTAGCAGATCCTTGTCGAAAAAGTAAATTTTACGGAAAATATTCTTCTCAATACAAAGCACATGAGAAGATTAAGAAATCGTCAAAACAAAGTGGATGCTTTTCTGAAAGCCCACGGGAAAGACTTTTACACAGTGGAAACTTTTAGTACGGAAAAGTCCACGAGAAATCTGGCCACAATTAAGCCCTTGTGACTGGTACTTTATTGTCTACGATATGGATGCTTTTTACGGAAAGCCCATGAGAACCGTCAAAATACTGTCAATTCAGGGAATCTACCTCTTTTATATAACATTTCGTCCCAGGCTTTTGTGTAGATCCCGCAGACTATCATCGGTTTCCCTAGTACAATCTGATACTGGACTTTGGTTAATACAAGCCACTCCATGTGTTCTCTCATATATTCTCCTAGGGAATTATTATAGGGAGATGACCTATTGGTCATCCATTCTCCTTCTGTCATTTCTTTGATAGCGTTATAAATGGGATGAATACATTCTGTATTTTGCTCGTTACATATATTACAATGAGTCTTACAATATCTTTCATGCCATATTGGGCCATTGCGGTCGTACTTGAGATTGCAACAAGATGATGGAGCTTAGTGAAAAGAGTCGCCTTCACTAAGTGGGCCCACAGGCAAATTATGGCGC
>APFE031165621.1:68112-94625 GCA_000404065.3 Pinus taeda | reverse complement strand
AAATATGGCAGCGCAGTGGTGGACTATTTGTTTCTCAGGGCAAGTATGCTCGGGAGATACTGGAGAAGTTCAACATGCGTGGCTGCAAGCCTGTTGATACTCCTCTTCCTAGAGGTTGGAGGAAGGAGGATGCCACTTCGAGAGAAGAAGTGGATTCCACTGTTTATCGACAGTTGGTGGGGTCACTGATGTATTTGGTCAATACACGACCTGATATATGCTATGCAATTAACCAGCTTTCACAAGCTATGGTTAAGCCTACCAAGCTCTTCTAGAAGGCGGGCAAGCATGTATTGCGCTACTTGAGAGGCACATTGGGATATGGTTTGTGGTACATACAGGAGGAGGAGGTGAAGCTATGTGGCTTCACGGATGCAGATTGAGCAGGGAGCCCAATGGACAGAAAGAGCACATCAGGAGGGGTCTTCAGTATTGGATCGATAGCAGTTTCTTGGTACAGCAGGAAATAGAGATCCGTGGCACTCAGTTCAGCGGAGGCCTAGTATATGGCAGCAAGTTTGGCTGCATGCGAGGCTATATGGATGAGGAAGATCCTAGTTGATTTGTTCGGTTCTCATTTGGATCCTATTGTGATTTACTGTGATAACCAGAGTTGCATTAAACTCTCGGCTAATCCTGTATTTCATGATAGATATAAACATATTGACATCAGGTACCATCATATCAGAGATTGTGTGCAGCGGAGGATCATGTTACTTTTGTACATTCCAACGGAGGATCAGGATGCTGATATTCTGACGAAGGCTCTCACCAGGAGCAAATTCGAGTACCACCGAGGCAGGATAGGGGTTGCTGATAATCCATATCTTGTCGAGAGGGAGTGTTAGATTGCAACAAGATGATGGAGCTTAGTGAAAAGAGTCGCCTTCACTAAGTGGGCTCGCAGGCTATTTTTGGCGCAAGTCTATTTTTAGACATATGGATCATGTCTATGGATTGCAGGTTGTTATTTATGGATGATTGATCAAGTTGGAAAAAATAGATGGACTTCTATTTTTAGACCACAGCGGAGTGACTGCTCAGTCTAAATATAGAAACAGTCAAATATTATTAGCTCATAATAATATTTAGACTATAAACTTTGTCTTATTCTCTTGGAGCACTTCAGGATGAGCTACGGATGTGGTACATGCAGATCCCAGAAGGAAATAAGTGGTTACCTATGGGATGACTAATATTTGCATGCAGGACTTCAGTTAGAACTCAAGTGAGTTGAGTTTAGTGGACTGGAGGTGCAGTTGATGGAGTTGTGTTCAGTTTAGCTTTGTTAAACTGGTTGTATTTAGTCTAACTGGCGAATAGACTAGAAATGAGTTGGGTGAATTAGTTATTAATTAATTCACAAGTTATTAACTCATAATACAACTAATGAATACATCAGTTAACTCAGTTGCATGCCAGTGCATGTTCAGTTCAGCAGGGACAGGTTTTAGAGGATCAGATTGCTATCAGTTGTGACTATAGTTGTGCATGAGGATTTGCACAATCAATGAGATTGAGTTATGCCAATGAGAATTGGCCAATACCAAGTGATTATAGCCTATGCTCACGTGATTCCCAGTGTGAGTGATTCTTTTGAGGTAAATACGAGTTTGGTTCAACCATTCTCATCCCTTCTTGAGCAGGTATTGAGCAGTGGAGGCAGGCAAGCAGTGGAATAGATTTGGAGATCAGATCTAAGCTGCATTGTGTGTAACAGGTGGAGATAGTGTTGGATACTTGTAAGAAGTATTGACTATTGTAATGTTACATGTTCTCAATCATTAATATACAGATAGTGTGGGGTTTTCCGCTGTAAGCTTTCCCCGGGTTACATACTATGTTAATGTGTGCATGCTCTTGATGTTTTATTGTTATTGACGCTACTATATTGATGATCAACGTAGAGGAGCTTATGTATTGTGTATGTATTCCGCAATTGTACATGATCAGGATAATCTCCATTGAATATGTGTTTATTATTCGAAATTTCTACATTTTGCTCGTTACATATATTACAATGAGTCTTACAATATCTTTCATGCCATATTGGGTCCATTGCGGTCCTACTTACACCATAATTAGTCCACCAGTCTCTAAAACACTTACATTGTTGGTACCCTTGATAATGGCCAATGGTGCTAAATTTTAATTTGGTGTAGTGGGTTCCTACCTTATCATCAACGTTCAGGAAGTCCCACCAGAGCTGCTTGTAGTCTGCGAAATTGTACATTGTGTCTGGAAAAATGATCTTGGGATCATTTCTTGGCCATCTGGCAGCAGGTTGTGTTTTGACATGTCCCGGTTCGTTCCAAAGATCTCTTGTTCTGTATATGCAGACATACCTTTCATATATTCCTGTGCTGGATCCATCATGGTACCAAATAGTGGCAATGTCATGAAAATTTTGTTCCAATGCTCGCTGTGCAATGCAAGCACTCGTCTTGCTTTGTCATATATCATATCATGAATCCACTTGCCTCCTTTAGGGTACACTTTTCTTTCTGGGACAAAGAGTTGAAGATCTATATGAGGCTGCAAGTTGGCATCCAAGACCTTTGTGTTTCTCAGCTGCCAAGTGGGTCTCCAGTTTTTCTTATAAGCCTCCCAGTCTTGGTCATCCGGGATAGTCCTTAAGACTTCTTGTATCTAGTGCTGGTCCCACTCAGTGATGATCATCATGATATGATCTCTTGATTCAATGTATTCTCTGTTAAGAAAGTCAGGGAGATTGTTGTCTTTTCCTTTGATGTGTTCTACCTGAAAATCAAAGTTTGCAAAAAGAG
This sequence comes from Pinus taeda, assembly GCA_000404065.3. Taxonomy (NCBI): domain Eukaryota; kingdom Viridiplantae; phylum Streptophyta; class Pinopsida; order Pinales; family Pinaceae; genus Pinus; species Pinus taeda. The sequence goes on along the minus strand of APFE031165621.1, from coordinate 91,839 downwards.
CTAGCCATCTGGCAAACTTGGCTTCTCCGGCTTTTTTGATGTCTTTTGTTAACACCTTCTGTAAAGCAGATGCATCAGTTCTAAGAAAAAAAGATTTATTAATGAGATAAACTTCAAACTTACTGATGTAGTTCCATGCTGCCTTGACCTCTTTTTCAATTGTGGAATAGTTCAATTTAGCTGGATTCCCTATTCCAGAAGCAAATTGAACAACTTGTTCTTCTTTTCCAACCTTTTGTTTTAACACTCCACCCCATCCAACATTACTTGCATCTGATTCAACAATTTTATACGCAAGGTCATCAACTACGTACAAAATAGGCAAAGATTTTACCTTGGCCTTAATGTTCTGGACTGCTTTTGTATGGACCTCTATCCATTTTGGAGGATTCTTCTTCAGTCTTTTGTTCAATATCCTTCTGTCGCTAGCACAATCTTGATAGAAATTGCTGACATAGTTAAGGCAACCTAAGAACCTTTGCAGTTGGTTCTTGTCTATTGTGACATTTGGAAACTTATCTGCAAACTCTAAAGCATGTTTCTGCAAAGAAATTTGCCCATTGCAAATTGTATGGCCCAAAAATTTGATAGTGGTTTGAAATACCTCTATCTTCTTTTTTTTGAGCACCAACCCATTGTGCTTGACCAAATTCTTGAATATATTCACATGTTTAAAATGTTCATGAATTGTTTTAGAGAAAATTCATACATCATCTATATATACAATTAGCCAATCAAAATATGGCTTGAAAATACTGTCCATTACCTTTTGGAACTTTGATGGAGCATTCTTAACCCAAAAGGCATGACGTTCCATTCATAATGTCCTGCTGGGATGTTGAAGGCAGTCTTGAATTTATCTTTTTCGGCAATGGCCACTTGCCAGAAGCCTGATTTCAGGTCAAACTTAGAGAAAATCTTAGCTCCAGCTATCCTTCTGATTAAATCTCCTTTATGGGTTATTGGATAGGTATCATCGACTAATACTGAATTTAGAGGCTTCTAATTGATGACTAACCTTGGGATGCCTCTGATTTGTTCAGCTCTTTTGTTCACATAGAACCCATAATAGTTCTAGGGATTGTCGGATTCTTTGATTAATCTTCTGCTGAGGAGTTGCTTAATTTCTTCTTCGCAAAGATCTCTGTAATCTTTGCTCATTGGAATAGCTCTACTCTTACAAGGCTTACCAACATATCCTTCCTTGTAAGGGAGCTCTACTGTGTGCTGCTTTCTATGCCAAAAAGCATTAGGTTCCTCCGAGCAGCATTCTTCTTCTATTTGTTTCTTCAAATCTCCAATTTTGCTTTTGATCTGGGGCAACTTGAGTTGTTCTTCAATCCTCGGAGTATTTTTCAGATCCTTTAGGCCTGATAGTCTGGCTTCAGCTTTGTCCAGATCTTGTACAGTTTGTACCATTGTAGAAATTCTCGGATTGGAGATATATGGAAGTCCAATTCTTTTTCTTTTTCCTTTGGATGTCGGGACGGATATGAAATATCTAGCTCTTCCACCTTTGAGTCTGATTGACCCATGGGGTTTGACTGCTGCAAGGAAAACATTACCGAGGATGCAGTCTACTGGAATGTCAGCTACTGCAAATTTTAGATAAACACAGTGAGTATCAAAACAGAGGGAGGCTTTGGGCACTTCATATAAGAGCTTCTTGTTACCCAAACCTACTACTTTCCTTTCTGCAGCTACCCAATATTTTGCTGGAACATTTTTCATATTTAAAATATTAACATCTGCTCCTGAGTCTAAAAGAGCAATAATTTCAAACATTTGCCCCTGTATGCAGATATTAACCAGTACATGGTGTTGCTGATAGGAGATTGTTAGCAATCTCATATCCCTGAATCCAAAATTTGGATCCTTTATACCTTCAGCAACTTGAACTTCGTGATTACTGCTGTATGAAGCAGTATTCCATGGCTGATCATTTTCTTCTTCTTTTGCCACATGTTTTTCTCTTCTCATTTCTGCAATTTGAGTTTTTATTGCAGAAATTTCTGTCTTGAGATTATGAATCTCTTGACTGACTTCTCCTAGAGTAAGTGATCTTACTTTATCAGGTTTCTGATGATGCCTTTGGAATGATTTTGTGTTGCGTCCAAATGAAGCGTCAACAAACAAAGATTTCTTACCTGAACTATTTGAAGCTTTTGCTTTGAGCTGATCCATAAAAGCTTATGTCATGCGGTTTTTTATCTCTCCATCCTCCATGGTTCGAGTTTGTGATAGAATCTTCAATTTTTCTTCTTTCGTTGCAGCCATAAGGATTTTTTCTTTCTGGGGCTTAGGCTTTTCTCCTTCTTCTTCACTTGACTCACTAAAATATTCAGAATCAAAAATATATTGAGCTTGACAGGTACATTCTTCAGAGTCATAACATAAACATTCTAAAGAACTAGAAACTGAATACTGCTCTATGTGAGCATGGAGTTCTTCTGCTGACGAAGAACTAAAAGAATCATAAGAAGACTCATCTATTTGGTGCTGCTAAGCTATTTCTCTGATTGTGACATTGGGGCAGTGTTCTGTACTGTGAGCATGAGAGCTGCATTTCATGCACACTATTGGTCTTCTTCCTTCTTGCTTTACTTGCTTGTTTCTTTGGGCAAAGGTTTGCGATTTCTTGCCTTTGTTTAGCTTTGACTCTTCGTCTTCTGGACATCTGGAGGAAGTGTGTCCAATTTTTCCACATAACCAACAAGTAATTTTATTCCATTTCTCCTGCTTAGTGGTGTGCAAGTGAATATCTGAGGGATTATAATAGTGTGTTCTGGGAACATACTTATAATACCCCTTCTTTGTTCTGGAGGCTTGGCCTTGCCTCGGCTTTGAATATCTTCTTTTGTTCTTTGGATAATTTCTTCGGTTTTTGTGGAAAGTTTCTTTAAACTCTCTTTTGGCTTTTTTCTTAACCTTCCTTCGTTTTACCAAAGGATCATCCAATGTTAATCCATATTTGCTACATATGGATTTTTTGTCAGGCAACCTGGAAAGTTTTTCTAGAGATTTATTTACCTTTGAGCTAGTACAAAGACTGACCAATGTCTTTGTGATGAGAGCATATATCTCTCCCCATGTATATGACTCAAAAGGTAATTGGAAGACTTCTTGTAATCTAATGTAATCAACAAATCTAGATGACAGGGCTGCAAGATATACCTGTTTCCATAATAGGTTCTTTGAGTCTTTAGTTTCGTAAATCCTCTGCATCCAGTCTCTGTGGAAGTCTTCATATTGGGACATTTTATGGCACTTTAGATTCATCAAAATAACCTCTTTTTTATTAGCAATTTCTGTTTCACTTCCACACCAATGTTCCAGAATCATTGATGTTAATGCCCCGATCATGTTGCTGGTAACTGCGCCATCAGAATATGTATCACATCTCCTTTTTCATCCTTAAGCATTTCTGCCTCCATTGTTTCTATGAGCTTTGGAGATGATTTTGTCTCCCACCACCTAAGGAGTGTCCCTGTAAAACACTGAATAATTGTCCTGCACGCATCAATTTCAGTTTTCCCTCTAAGACACATGAGTTTATATTCTGTATACATCATGTCAATCATTTGTCTTATTTGACCGATACTCATGTTATCTATATTCCACTCTCTGTGGGAATCTGGGAAAAATGTATGTGCTTCAAGAAGTTTTGCTTTTCCTTCTATGTCAGGTGCCGAGTATCTGGTGAACCTATGTTCAAGAGGTTCATATATAGGAAAGATCTGAGTATTGTGTTCTTTCTCTGTGTCTGTTTCTTCATCCTTAAATAAGGATGTAATAGTGATCTTTGGTGTAGCCTCAGATTCTGACAATGTGGCTAATATTTAGGAAATAATGCTGGAAATCTATCCACAGATTTCACAGGATTTTGAATTTTTATGCTTCTTTTCACAACAAAGGAGTTTGGAACTGGTTTCTCAACTTTGGAGAGATTCAACTTCTCAACTTTATCTGTTAGACCAGTTATGATGTGTTTAGTTGCATCTAAATGATCAACTAATTTTTCTTTGACTCCTTCTATCCTTGATAAAGAATCTCTAGCATAAGAGCGAATCATACTGGATTCAAACTGTACATTATTTAAACATCTATTTACATCATGTATTGATACTTGGACAACATCAATTTGTTCCTTGACTTCTGCTGACTTTGCAACATTCATTTCTAAGCCTTTTACTCCAGTATTTGTCCAGTTCAACTATTCACTGGCTTTTTGTATTCTGCCATCAATGTCGAGGGCATTGTCATCTTTCTGTACCAGTGGGATGGCTTCGGCTGCATTTTGATTTTCTCCTATAACAATTCCTTTATAAGGAGGAAAGGTTGTAGGGTTTTCAACCTTGGATCCATCTAATGCAGTCCAAGCATGTTTGCTTACTGAAGTACTAGTAGAACTAGTAAATACATTCAATGGAGAAATATTATCTTTCCATGAATAGAAAGATATCCAAGTGTTATTCATCTCCATATAGTGTTTCCAATCTTCAGTAAATTGTTTCTTCTCTACAGGAGTGTGATTTTGATCAAATTCATCAGCCTGAGGATTAGTGTATAGATCCCAATTTAACATAGCTTTCATCCATTAGGCACTAATCTCAGATTTCAAGCATCCATCCATAAGAGACAAAAAATTATGCATTTCCATTACTGCAGGGTTTTTGCAGTCCGAAGGAACAGGGCGAAATCTGCACTCTGGTATCAGGCCATTGGCCTGCTCAAGATATCCCAAACCATATCTGGGCTTGGTTGGTCTCATTTGACATATCATCTCAGTCAACCTTGGGTCTTCTCCTTCTAATGTTACAATTTCATGCATCATGAGTACATGATCTGGATCTTGCTCATGTGGGAAAGGTATATCTGAGCACTTGGGATTTGGGCATGAATTTACAGATGTGGAAGGAGGAGCAATACCAGTCTTGGGATTATGATTGTTATGGATTTCAGACTCGACTAGAGTGAGTAGATTTACATGTTCTTGACAATCTGGACATTTGACTTCTAAAGAACAATAATTTACAAGTTGGGCTAACTCATACAAGGAATTATGTTTACAAAAAGATGAAGTAGAACAAGCAGTATCTATTGTGGAAGGATGTCTGTAATAGTTGGACTGTCTACAGGCAATCTCTATACCTCTTCGGTCAATGGTGGATCTTTTAGGGAAAGATATAACTGTAGAAGACATATTTTCTGTGATATCAGCAGAGGTAATATTTTTAGGAATGAGAGGCTTAGGACTATTTACAACCCAGTGTTCTGGAAACGTCAAGTCTTCCCATCGGATGGTCTGATGCTCAATTTTTTGATTTTTTGCATCAGTGAGGACGACTATACTCGACTTGGAGTCTCTACTGGGGGTATGGCGGATGGCTGGCCAAAGGGTATTAGTGTGACGAAAATAGCCTTTGGTGTGGATGGCAATATTATTTCTCTTCTTTTTCATATCAAAACCAATAGTCTGAATTTGGAGTTGCAGAATCTGGTCTATGGTTTCGTCAAAGGTATAAACAGAGAAATTTGGGTAACAATCAAAATAAATTGGGCCATTAGAGAGAGAAGCAACAATTCCGCCTATTAAGGAATCTGTATACTTGTTGTGCGTGATATCTTTGACAGTTGCTAGCACAAAAGTTTTTAGGCCTTTATGAGTTAGGTCATTGATTCCTACTCGAATACATCCTAAGTGCAAATAATTTGTTTTCAATTTCTTTGCCTCTGCTTGTAATTCTTTGGGTTTCAACAAAGATATAGTCTGTATATTATCTGAATTCTCCTAAATTTGGCTTACAGACTCTTTAATGCTTATTCTAGTAGCGGCTATCAAATGAAAAGCTGAAAGGTCATTGTATACTTTTGAGGGAGCTATAGCTGGTAGTTCCCATCGGGCCGAAGGCTGGGGTTCTTCTAGAACGTTAACAACATAAGGAATTACATATAATAATATATTAATAGAAGAATAGTATGGAAAATCACCTCGCCATGTTAATGCACTGTCAAGTTTAAATTGTTTCATAAGCATGGATGGATTTAATGGTTTATGGATTAAGATGGTATTCTCGACTTAAAATAAAGTTTGATGAGTTATTTAATGTTTTTGAGATGTAACATTTTAACCACGTTAAAATAAAAATAATTTTAGAAAAATAAAATAAAAATAAAAATAAAAATGATTTATGGTATTTATGTGGAATATAGTTTATTTAAAAGGGGAATTAAATTAATCTAGATCTATCTTAACTCTAGATATATCATCTCGGAACATGGTATATGTTGTAGTATAGGAATATGGTATATGTTGTACTATAGGAATATACTTAATCTTAAGATAATTTGTCAAGATCATTATTTTTTAAGTTTGAAAAGTTAGTATGATTACGCCAAGATAGTATGATTGCGCCAAGAGGTGCTCTCCTACCCAGTGTCGTAGGGATGTTGTAATGTTTAACATTTTGACTAGGTCAATATAAAACAAAATTAAATTAAATCATCTTAACTCAAGATTTATTAAGCACCTAGAAGGAACACATCTCTCGTGGTGCAAACCTCTGTTTTGAGTGCAAAACTTGAGGAAATGTTTGCACCTCGAGAGATTTGATCTTTCTCGACGCTTAATAGATCTGGAGTTAAGATGGATCTAGGTTGGTAGTTAAGACAATCTACTTGAAGTGTTGTTGTTAGACTGTAAAACCTAATAAGCTCCTCTACTATATCGTAAAACTCAATAAAAATATATATCTCTGTCTTTGCAGGAGTCGAGGTTATTAACTATCCTTCGTTTAATTTTATTTTTGATGTTATCAATAGATCTCCTAAATAAAGCTCAATAACAATTGTATCCAAACTAAGTTTCTATGAATATTTGAGAGAAATATTCTAGTGAATCTTCTTGCGGAAGTTAAAACTAATGGATGACACTGTCTAAACTGAGAAACTCCAATAAATTTTAATGCGGACCAAAAAATATAAATAAAATGTAACAATGCATGAACCGTAATTTTTTTTTCGTGCTCACTTTTCTCTTCACTCTCAAGAGTAAAATCTCAAACATATAAAATAAAATGAATAACATATAGAACAACCTAGAAAAATCTAACCTTTGAAGGTTATATAACAAAGTGAGAAAAGTTGTTTTTCCCATGTTTTACCTGGAAGACATGCATCCACTGAGCTATAAAGTCATCTTGTAATGTGCATCTATTGAGTGGTTTACTTTGACGAATTGTATATGAAAATTGCTCAGGTTTATGATATTTGTTGTAGAAATTAAGATTTATTTCGATCTAGTTAAAAACATGTATTGCAATGAATGTCTCAGATTAGCGAAGAATACCTTTAAGTAGGCTACATTAGAGAATAATGCCAATGGAAAAACCATGGGTTGATAAAACTTGGAGCCCAAAAACCTCCATCTATAAATTTACTATTTTATCTCAATTTTTTTTTTTTTTTTTTTTTTACCTATTTTAATTTTTTCTTTTCTTTTCTTTTCAATTTATTTAAATTTTATTTTTAAATGTAATTTGACCAATTAGAGAAGAATACCATGAGTAAAACCAATGGTTGTAAAAACCTGGAGCACACAAAACCATCCATCCTTAAAATTTACTATTTTATCTCATTTTATTCTAAAATGATTAATTATTATTATCTATTCATTATTATTTTATGTCATTTTGATCATATAGAGAAGAATACCCATGCGGAAAATTTTGTGGTTTGAAAAAACCTTAGACCAACAAACACTTCAGGTAAATTACTATTATTATTTAACATTTTATTTGAATTATTAATTTATTTCATCTTTTTTTATTTTTATTTACTTTATTTTTATTATTTATTATTATTTTATTATTATTTATTATTATTATTTTTTATGTATTTGACGAAGCAAAAATGTTACTTAACATTAATATATTAGCCTAGATTCATCTTAAACCACCGGAATTAATCCAAGCATCAAGGGGATCAAATCTCTCAAGGTGCAAACCTTTCCTCAAGTTTTAACTTAAAAAAAAGAGGTTTGCACCTTGAGAAATTTGATCCCTCTCAGCGCTTGATAGATGTGGGGTTAAGATGGATCTAGGTTGGTTATATAATACTATATAATATTTGTATTTGTATCTATGTGTCCCTTTCTTATTCTCTTTCCTTATCTACCCCCCCCCGAGCATACACACACATTCTCCATATCTATCTCTCTCTCTCTTGATCTTCTCTCCCTCTCTATCTTCCCTATCGCTCTCCTATCTACCTCACTCTCTCTCCATCTCTCCCTTGTCACTCCCTCTCTCTCTCCACCTTTCTCCCTCTATGTCTTTCTTCTTCCCTCCCTCTCTCTCTCCACCTTTCTCCCTCTATGTCTTTCTTTTTCCTTCCCTCTCTCTCTCCTTCTCTCTCTTGAGTCCTCTCTCTATCACTCTCCCACCTCCCTCGATCTCTCCCACCCTCATCTCTCTCTCTCTCTCTCTCTCTCTCTCTCTCTCTGTTTGTGTGTGTCTCCCCATCTCTCTCTTCCCCTTCTCTCCCTATCTCTCTCCTCTCCTCTCTCCCCATCTCTCCCTTGTCACTCCCTCTCTCTCTCCCTTTCTCTCATTCTCTCTCTCCCCTCCTCTCTCTCTTCCTTCCTCTCTCTCCCTCTCTCCCACCTCCCTCTCTTTCTCTCCCCCTATGTCTCTCTCTCTCTCTCTCTCTTTGCCCTCCATCTTTGTCACTATCTCCCTGCCTTTCGCCCCCCCTCTCTTTCTTAAATTTGATTTCATTATATTGTGTTTAAGAAAGTATATAAATTTAAAAAACTCAATTGGTTGTAAAATATTAAACCTATATTTTGGATCAACATGCATTACTTATATCAGTGGTCGGGGAATCAAAGTCAATCTCCTCCCACCCCACTAATTTTCAGATGAGACTCAGTCTCGACTGAAGTAGATCTGAGTTTTTGATATTCTAAATTAACACTATCAAATACAAATTATGTTCAATACATGGACTAACTAAGCTTCTAGTATATCCTTATTATTTCACACACGAATTATATACACTAGATAAATCGTAGTCTTATTATTTCAGGCATATATATTTACCCTTCAAACAAATTCTATACATTAGATAAATGGTAGTCTTATTATTTTAGGCATATATATTTACCCTTCAAACGCATGCATGTTGATGATGATGATGATGGTTAACGTCCACTAAGACCAAAATTTTTTCTATCGGACCTAAAGAAACGAATTATTTAGTTTAATTTACGATTTTATTCCTATGCTCAAAAAGCTTAGAGAGAAGCCTCTCGAGCTCACTATAATTTTGACATCTTAAAAGGTTAGGAAGGTCAGTATTGCAACAAAGATTATGAAACTGAGATCTAATGTGGTTGTATGTGGGACACTCTAAGAGGAAGTGGTTTTCATCCTCGATGTTCATATTCTCACAGAGATGGCAGATCCTTTCCATCTATGGTGTTTTAGGAACTGTCCAATGACCCGTTTCATTGTGGAGCTCATGAGAGTTCGTTCTAATCTTGGCTATATTAATTTTCTTCTTTGAGCTAGTTAAAGCAAAGAGATACTTTTGATCTTCTAGGGTGGGGTTGATGACCTCCTTATAATATCTTAATTTTCTTTTAGCTGTTAAATCTTTCTCACACCACATTTTATCTATGAACTTAGAAGTAACAATATTTTTAATGTTATTAATGTTTTACAATGCACATTCTTGTCGATCTCCCAATGGTTTAACCAAGCCCTAGTGTCTTTATACCAACCTTGTTTGAGCCTTAGGTGGTTTTGGCTGGAATTTAAAGCTAGATTAGGAAGTCTATGGTCTCCCATGTTATTGAGTTTGTGCTTGTACAATAGAAGCCTAGTCATAGCTAGGCTCACGATGGGGGAAAGATCACTTCTATAAGGAGAATATGATAGGGTGTTTTGCTTTTAATTTTGAGGTTATACGTTATAAAACGCTTTTGGATTTGCTCAATATTTCTCCGGGATTCTCTAGAGATGTTGCAACCCCAAACCTCACATCCATGTAAGATAACAGGAGTGACTAAAGTTTCAAAGAGGAACTTCTTTCTATCCCACATTACGAGGTTTGCCGTTTTACAGTTATTTTCAAGACCAAAATAGGCTTTCCACCCCCCATTAATCATTTTCTCAATGCTATAGTTCCATTTGAGCTTGTGGTGAATATCAATTCCTAGGTACTTGTAAGAAGACACTTCCTCCAATTCACTGTTGTCATACATAAAATTAGCGTGAGTGTCCTTCTTGGATTTGATAATCATAACTTTTGTTTTGTTAGTGTTAACAATCCTACCCATGGTAAAGCAGAAATCCTTAAGAATTCTAAGTTGCTTATCAAGATGAGATGGGCACCTTGAGAGAAGAACAATATTGTCAACATAGAGAAGAAGGATGATGACTATCCTAGCTAAAATCGTGCCAGCATAGCCTACGTCCTCTAAACAACCTTCTAGCTTGTCGATGTAAATGCCAAATAAGGTAGGGGAGAGGGGGCAACCTTGTTTAACTCCGATATTACACTTAATATCTTTTGACCAACCCTCATTGCTCTTTAACTTGGCAATTACATTCTTGTATAACCTTATAATGGCAGCTCTCAACTTGAAAGGAACCTTTAGATCTTCTAATCTATTCCATAGGTTGTTTCTAGGAACCGTATCGAAAGCCTTTCTAAAGTCCACAAAGCAACAAAAGAGATTGGATTTATCATTGCGACATTCATCCATAATGATCCTAAGCATAACGAGGTGGTCTGTTGTTGAGTGTTGCCTTCTAAAACCCGCTTGGCCTTTAGCCCGCTTACCTTCACTTTCAAGCCATATGCTCAACTTCTTTTCCAAAAAAATACCATATAACTTGGCTAAGAGAGGGCTGATCATAATTGTCCGATAATTAAAGAGGTTATTTGTATCCCCACTTTTAAAAATAGGGATAATGAAGCTCTGAGTCCATGGTTTAGGGAACCCTTGCTTGACTGCTTGATTGAAAAGCTTGTGGATGTGGGGGATGAGGACAAGACCTCAAATTTTTAAGATTTCCTCTTGGTAACCTTCAATGTCCTTAGCTTTCCCATTTCCCATGCGTTTAACCCCAAAATCAATGTCTTCTAATGAGAAAACTTCTTTCGTTGTGAGTAGGGTTTCAAAGTTATCCATGACATTTGGAGATTCATAAAGCTTTTTAAGATAGGAATTCCAATCGTGTAAAGAAATTTTATTATTAGCTTTTGTTTTCCTAGTTATAATCTAACTCCAAAATTTCTTAGGAGCTACCTTAGAGAGGTGTAAGAGATTCTCTTGTCTTTTATGAATATATTGCCTTTTTTTCCTTTTAGTTAGGGCTTTGTATATTTTTATCTTGCCAATTTTAAGAGATTCATCAACAACTTCCTTAATTGCTCTCCTCACACTTTTACAATCTTTATCATACCATGGGTTGGTTTTGCTATTTTTTTATTACTTGAAACTTCAATTGAGAACTTGTTAATAGAATATGAGAGGGTTGTATTAAAATTATGATAGAGGTCTTCTATGTTGTCTATACTAGATAAAGGAAGCAAATTAGATTTTAATTCATTTAGAAAGAAATCAGTTTTCTTTTTATCAAAGATTAAGTTCTTTTGGCTATAAGGATTATCTTCTATGGGATCTCTATGCATGACAAAATTGAGAGTTATAAGTAAAGGCATATGATCAAAGTCAAGCTTGTAGTCATTTAAGACTTCAAAATTTATTATTTCGTTGTATAAAGGGAGATCGAAAATAACATAGTCTACCACGCTACTACCAAGCCCATGGATGTAGGTCATATGGCTAGAGTTGGGCCACTTCTTTAGACCGTTGCAAATTATGAGATCCTGAGCACTACAGAGCTTGACTAGCTTCGACCCAAACAAATTCTTGTTGAAAAATGTGCAACAAGAAATGCTAAATTTAGAAAGTGCTAAAAATAGATATGCTAAAAATAGCATGTATAAAAATAGCAGTTTGGCCAATGAGCATTTTTGCCACCTTGGGTGAGAGGTGAAACTACTAAAAATAGAAACTTCTAAAAATAGCATTTCTGGGTCCCTTCCTATTTTTAGCAGTCCCCGGTGTAACTGTAGGAAGTAAAAATGAATTTGGTCTTAACAACAGTTTAAAATATTAATTAATTAATCTCCATGAGTTAATTAGTTATGGAAAATTAAACTTGAAGTCTTTGTGAGATCTCATGCAATTATTTTCTCTCTTGATTTAGGATTTATCCCTTGATTAAAGGAGATAAGGTTCAGTTCTATATTGAGAGATCAATTGACTTAGTTTAACTTAGTCAAGTCTAGTTAGATTAATTTTAACAAGTTGTTAAATAATGGGATATAGTTGTTTGATGCTTGCATGCATGTGACAACTATTATTTTCAGATAACTGAGTATTCTCTCATGAATAACTGATGCATGGCAGTTCAGACAAAGACTCCAGTTGAGATCAGATGAGGAACAATGTACTATCAGATGCTAGGATATTTCTAGTAAGTATTCCTTGCATGAGGAAGGAATCTATTTTCTTTTGTGACTACATAGTTGGACCTGAGATGACAACAGGTATGATTAAGCCAATTTACAACCTATATATTGAGGGCTAGGTAGCCCATGATTTTTATCTTCTGATTATAGAGAGAGCAGGATAGCTATTGAGCTGATTCTTTTTGTATGTTGTTGAGGATCTCCACTTGATTGATAATACAATGTTGCGGTTTTATGTTGGTGCTTTCCCCAGTGATATATTCTGTGTTATGTGTGATTGATTCCTTCTTATCAGTTACATGTGTTCATGCTTGATGTTGTTCATGTTTGATTAAGCTTCCGCTAAGTTTATGGTAGATGTAGATCTAGTATTATGCTTTAGTACATTGCATATATCAGTTGGATCTATAGGTGGTGAAATTTATACATGATATCAGTGAGCTAGCTGATTTGTAGAGAAAATTCTACAATTCTCCCCGAGGTTGTCAGAGCTCCTTTTGTACCGGCTAGCGAGAGTAAGGCCTTTGTCTAACCAAAGAGGATTAGGGTTGGAATGATTTCTTAGAAGAATAGCTTGGTTGCTTGAAGTTCGAGCATTAAAGTCACCCATTAAAAGGATATTACCCTCATTCCTTAGGCTAGAAATATCATTCTCTAAACCATTGTAAGGACTAATTTTATCTAGATTATTTTTCTTATAGAAGTTAGAATTGATGGGGGGGAATAACAGATTGCTATGTAGGTCTTTTTATCATTAATGTCAGTAATCTCTATGATTCCAAATATATTGGTTGTAAGGGTCGTTTTTATAAATCCTAGCATGGGGGGAGATATTCTTCTTAATGTAACAAGCTATACCCCCAATGTCTCTACGGGAGGATCACTTGTTCCAAGTAGACCATAGTGCAAAGCCATCTATGTTAGGGATCTTAGATTCTTCGTGCTCCCAAGTTTCAACAAGCAATATAATATCAACATCATTCGAGATCCAACTTAGCTTTGGGCCTTTATTCCATGGAAAGCCCAGACAGTTCCAAAAAAGAATTCGGAGCATGTTGAATTGCTATTTATTACTATCTTTTTGGTTTCTATCTCGAATAACGGCTTTTCTATTTTTGATTATTGCCCATTTTCCTTCCTTGCTAGCTTCTTTTACCTTTTGAACCTCCTTTCTTAATTCTGCTTGATCTTCTGGAATGAGATCTTCATTTATAAATATTTCCATTCCTTTTAGACTTGAGTTACTAAGTATGTCATACTTATGGTCAGTAGAGCTCACCTTTATTTGGATCAACCTTCCTTTACTCTCAGTTAATTTCCCCAACCATGTTGCTTCTGTGAGACACGTTGTTTCAATTTGTAATCTATTTGTAATTCTGTCTGGGCGATGGCTAAAGTATCCTGGCCTAGCTCCTCTTTCAAACCGAAGATTATAAGGTTCAAGGCCCTTTTGTTACACTCATGGTCTAATTCTATCAATTTTTTCATTTCATCTTTAATTGGTTTGATATCTAATTTATCTGCCACACTATTTAGGGTGAGGTGGCTATTAAATTTTTCTTCTAGTTCTTTAATCATGTCCTTCATTTTAAGACTCTCTAAAGTATCAACATCTCCCTGCTAGGATGTTTGGTTCGTATCTTGGTTTTGTTTTTCTATAACCTGCAACCTAGTCTCTATTGCCTCCATTTTGTTCTCCACAAGTTCTATTTTATTTTCTATTTGTTTTTGGATTTTATCTTCGAAAGATGTGAATTTATTTTCTAGCATGGCTTCTAACTCTGTTTGTAGCTTGACTTATCTTTCTCCTCTACATTTCTCTAAAGACTCTATATACTCATAAAGGCTCTGTAGAGTAACTGTGCTAGGTCTACCTTTGGTAATCTTTGTTCGCTATGGTGAATTATTCATACTTGAAAATAAGGAATGTGTGCACCTGATATCAGCAAACCGGACCACAGACCGCACGTGCCCACCGCAACCTGTAGACTGGATTGGTGAGAGAATGCCCCGATAATCCAATCGTAGAGATTATAAAGCCAGGCCCCAAGACTAATATTATCGAAACCGACTGATCTGATTCGCGAGATAGAGAAAGAAATTATGTGTGTGTATTTAAAATAGTTAGTGAAGTTTGCAGTTCAACAAGGCTGCATAAGTTTATATCAACGAAGGCGGCAGAATGTTTTTAAATACACCGAACTGATCTGCTTCGTGAGATAAGAGAAAGAACCCTTTGCACCAAAAAAACCAAAATGTTTTTAAATACACCGACTAATCCGATTCGCAAATTTGCTTATATTAAATCGTGTGTTTGCTTGTTATTAATATTCTAAGGTTAAAAACCCTTTAATTTTTCAAATCTAATTTACAAAAGTTTATATAAATATATTAAAAAAAATTTTGAATTTTGATTTTTTTTTTTAATCTTTCAATGAAATTTTATGTTTATTTATTGTTTTATTTTCAAATAATTAATATCTTAAAATACTAAACAATTGAGTATAATAAAATTGAAATCGATTTCTTTTTGAAATTGAAATTATTGAATTTTTTCACTTATTAATAATATTTAAATAATAACTTATTAATAAAAAATATGAGTTTATATTAATATAGTAAATACTTACATGTACGAAATCAATTTCTTTTTAATTTAAAATGAAGTTATCGAAATTTGACTTATTCATTATAATAAAATAAAGAATTTATACTTTATGCCAAATTACAAACGTTCTATATATTAATTTATATGTATTATAAAAATTAACACAATATAAAAAAAATCCATCTAAAATTTTCTTTTTAATTTAAAAACTGAAAAAACTTCTCTATACAATAATATTATAACATTTGGACATATGAAATTAACTTGTTACCACTCCAACATTAGGTTTTCTAACTTTATTGCATTGTAGGGTTGGGGAGTGGAACTAATCTCCTCTACGAACTGTCAGATGAGATTGAGTCTTGACCTCGGACTAGTAGGGGTCGAAAAACTATCCAATATTCTTTTTATTAAATTCTCCAAGAGCCTGACTATGACTATGACTATGACTTTGACAATGGTGGCTGCTTATTTTAGCCTTTGATTTTAAAATGCTATTGCTCATGCACTCAATTTGAAAGCTAAATAATACAAGGTAATGAGTGTATCACTCATCACTTGAAACACATCGTCAACATGCATTACTTATATCAATAGGTTCAGGGAGTCAGAGCCAATCTTGTCACAACCCCATGCTAATGGCGACTATAATCCACTCGTGAGCATGGTGCGACATCGCCTAACTTTTTTGTTTCACACTACTCAATTTTATGAACTACGCCTACATCCAACACTTAGTTAATTTTCAAGTGTTAACTTCTTCTTTACAAATGCAACGAAATTAACTTTCAATTTACCTCATTCATTTAACTTCTATGTCCAATGGAAATAACATGTACAATAATCATATTGGAGGGGAAACTCCCAACAGTTCGCCCAAAATACTTATAAAAATCAATTATGTAATATTTTACAAGTTTTACAAAATTTACAATATTGTGAAGCATGTTGTATAGGCCTGCCCAATCCTTGCCAAAACAGACAACACTCCTTCGTGTAGACCCTGCCTACCCACGCCCTTAAGCAAAGCCTGCCTACCCATGCCCTTGTGTAGAGCATGCCCACTGTGTAGCTCACCCTCATGCAAAACCTGCCCACAGTGCATCTCACCCTCATGTAGAGCTTGCCCACAACATCTCAACCTCGTACAAAGTTAGCAAGCAACTCGTCTTCATATAGATCTTTCCAACTATGCAACTCACCCTTGTGCAAAGTCACAGTGTAACTTTCCCTCGTGCAGAGCTTTCCCACCATGCAAATCGTCCTTGTGCATAGCCTGCCCACTGTGCAACCCTCATGCAACTCGCCTGACCTGAACTGCCTACACTACAGTCGGTAGGGAACCTTGAATTTTGCATTCATAACAGTAACCAACTCGTCCTGCAATTATGTAGGATCGCTGAGCAAGCCTCAGTTCTACCCTTAGCTTGAATCCTTTCCTGTAGCTCGCGCTTGTTCGTTCAACCCTGAACTTCCTTGATCGAATGCTTGGATGGTTGAACGAATGCCAACCTTCTTTTGTTTATGCAGATCTTTTCCTATCGAATTTCCCAAGGGTCACGTCCCTTCGCTCGTACTTGAGTCACCCTGAACGTAATATTGCCCAGCCGACACATCCACACGTCTTGAATGCGCCCCTTCATCTTTGCCTTGACACGGGTCGACCTGTCTGTTTGGGTGGACACCCTCCATTGGGTCTGCACATCATGCTCGCACACTGCAGTTGCTCGCCCATCCGCGCTTCATGTCTGCACTACCATCCACATGCCCTGCTCGGTCGCTACATGCGCCCACTGCTATGACTCATAGAAAACTCGTTGCACATCTTAGGTTGAACGCGTTCGGGTGCCCTGCCTTCATGAGGATGCTCGCCCTCCATATGTATGTTTAGTTAAGCTTGCCCATCGATCCAACCTTCAGTTTTTTTTACTATCCTCGTTGTGTGGGCGGTCACGGGCGTTCATTGGTTGCAATTCCAACTTGAGGCCCTAAAATCCTCCCCCACTCTAAAAGGTTGTTTCCCTCAACAACATTATCTCAACAAACTCCATCGCCAATACTACCATCTCCATGTCAGAAACCAGATAGATTTGCATATGACTTGCTCCATGCCCATATCCCGTTGTAACTCTGTAAGAACATCATGTGTTGGATCCCCTTGTGATGGTGACTAGTCAGGTAGCTAATCCAACCACAACGTCTCCTCCACAATAGTGCATGCATCTAGCATCATCATGACTATCATCATATCCTTCTCTCAATCACATCTATCTTGCCTCCATAGCGTTCTCATCATATTAAGGGGTCTCATTGCCCTGAGCAGATGATAATGAGCCCATCCTCCATGTTAATTATAGAAATATGGTGGGGATGGGAAGGTTAGCAACCTTCCACCTCCATCCTCATCCTACTCCAACATCTCAATCCAAGTGTCAACGTCCTCTCCTTCTAATCTATGCATGTATGCTTTTTAGTCTTCCTGTCGTAAGGTCTCATATTTCGCATCATTGTATTCTTCCACTACCTCTAGTCTACCTATCAAGTCTAGAACACTATCAGACAATGCTCTAATGATCTCTACTTGCTCCATGATTTTTTCCTCCGTCCGGTTCAACCTCTCACAAACTTCTTCGTTTCACTTGATCCCTTCCACAACCATTGTTGTTATCTTACATTCACCCAGCGTGACTGCCATGGTTGGGATACTCAATGGTATGTCTTCCCTTCCATTGTAAATATACAACTTCCTCAAATGAGGCAAAATCATAACGTCATATTGCTTCATGAACTTTATGCCCCAAACTGCTTCATAATCATCCCTTCGCACGATTGTGAAGTCAAATTTGCCTAACCATTCATCAATAATTACCTCCAGAGTGTAGAAATTCCTTGTAGATTCAAACTGTTAGTTATAATTTGATAAAACAATAGACTTGAATCTACTCTACTCATCAGTGGAAACAATTAAACGATCATGAAATCACGAAGCATGCAAGAGAAAGAATTCAATCAACACATTACACAATGATTTCCTGGGGAAATCCACAACTAAAAACCCCTGCTATCTATATATTACATTAGTTAGAAAATATGAGAAAATTACAATGCTTTGCTCAAGCCAGAGCAACCTCTGCACTATCTCTATCTATCTCACTGCTTTCTAGACAAGCCTAGGCCAATACTTAACCAATTTCTCACTTTCCCAAGTCCCTATTTCCTTGTGATGTTCCTTGGGAATTAGCCCTTATTAATTAGGGAAATTGCTTAATTGGAATTGCCAAATCCATCATAGGCCTTCCTTTGACTGCATGCACCACCTATACAATTCGAATGATTATACAATTGATAGTACATGGTCCCTGAACTCCAATCTCAACTGGGTAACTCTTAGATCTGACATGCATGAGTTATTTATGAGTGACTCATTAGTTAGTTGGTTGATCATTACGGACAACACCACACTACTAGACCTCCTACTAATTCCTCCAATAGTTGGAGCTAGTTTAACTAACTTTAACTCAGTTAAACAAAATTAATTACAACTTAAAATAAACTCAACTAAGGCTCCTATAATGTAGGAGACACTCTACATACTCAAGTTAGACCCACAAATCGAATTAACTGAGCCAAATAAGTGAGATTAACTTAGTTAACTAATATAAGTTGTCATGTGATGTGGAATTACAATTTTATTCCTAATTTAATTCAAGGACAAAGTTAAATTAGGATTTTCTTGGTGTTATTTTCAACATTTCTTGGTGTTATTTTCAACATTTCTTGTTGCCATTTTCAACACACATCCTCTGCCACACCAATGACTTGGTATGGTAGAGAGTTCACTGCCTTGAGACGAGCATGAGTTGGAATGAATTTCAGTCCAACTTTTCTTGTTGCCTTCTCTCTCATGAAGTTATGGGTTGCACAGTTGTCTACCATGATGAGCAATGTGCCATGACCAACCTTCATCTCAACATACTCCAATTTGTTCCTCTCAAGATCACGCTTTGGTATAACCTTTGTAGTTGTTGCATCACCCAAAATATGCATCATCCCAACCACTAGTTCATCTTTCTTCTTTCCATCTGATTGTGCAAGACCTGCCACTGCCAGTCTTGAAGAACAATTCTTCAGTGTATGGTCACCTTCACACAATCAACACTTCAAAGGTTTTTTTTCGGTTTTCCACCTGTTCTCACCTCATCCTTCTTTGAATCCTTCTCTTTCAGTTTATCAAACTTCTTCTTCTCTTCATTCCTTTCATCATAATGGTCTACCAATCTACCAACTGTAGCAAATGCCTCCTCAAGTGTTTTTATCTTCTTCCGCTTCACCTCATTGTGTGCCCAAGGTTTCAATCCAATGATGAAGTTGAAAACCTTCTCTTTTTCTGCCATTTTAGGTAGCTCCAAGACCACACTCGCAAATTCTCACTGATAAGCCTATAGACTTCTGGTTTTCTTGATGCACTTAATCTTCGTTCATGCATCCCACATTTCATCTTATGGGTTGAAGCGAGCCAACAACGCTTCCTTCATTTCTTCCCAAGTAGAGATCTCCTCAACATTTCCATGGGCAATCTGATCCACTCTCCTTCTCCTCCACATCTTGGCATCCTTTGTAAGGAATTGTGCAACAACCTTCACCTTGGCCTCTTCGGATGCAAGCCCCAAGCATTCAAGATACTGGACCATATCCCATAGAAAGTTTCCAAGTGCCTTTGCGCTTCTTACTCCATCATATGACTCTGGTTCCTTAATTTTGATGTGGAAGCTCCTCCAATCGAACCCTACCCCACTGCCTTCTTCAAAATCGCAATCTCATTCTGAGCTTCAAAAAGACTCTTCTACAACTTTTCGATTTCTTCCATGTCTTGATTCTTCGCAACTTCGAATTCCTTCACTTCATTCGTGGTTTGACCATATTCCCATTCAAGATACTCATATCGCACCTTGAGATTGTCATGACTCTCTGCCGGCTTAGTAATCCTTTCTCTAAGTTCGACATTCTCGACTTCAAGTGCCTCCATCTTCATATGCATCACATCTAATTTGTCCAACATCTTGTTCATAAAGACTACCTCGACATCCATGCTAGATTCACCTGTAACTTGCGGTTCCTCTCCAACACTTACCATTAGTTTACTTTGTGAACGTGTTACGACCATAAAATGTGCCTTCGTTCAGCTTGGCCTAGATTTGTTGCCTTGCCCTTTCTAAAATTCCCCTATGTCGAACTGTGACCAACTACTAATCTACAAAGCCCACTTTATGCAAAACAGGCTCTGATATCGCCTGTCATGGCCCCACGCTAGTGGTGACTATAATTCACTCGTGAGCACGATGCGACATCACCTAACTTTTTTGTTTCACCACTACTCAAGTTTACGAACTACACCTACCTTCAACACTTGGTTAATTTTCAAGTGTTCACTTCTTCTTTACAAATGCAACGAAATTAGATTTCAATTTACTTCATTCATTTAACTTCTATGTGCAATGAAAACAACATGTCAATAATCATAAAGGGATGTGCAACTCCCAACACTTTGCCCAAAATACTTATAAAAATCACTTCTGCAATATTTTACAAGTTTTACAATATTATGTAGCATGCCATACATGCCTGCCCAATCCTTGCCAAACTGAGAAACGCTCCTTCGTGCAGAGCCTGTCGAACTGCGCCCTCATGCAGAGCCTGCCCACCATGTAGCTCCCTCATGCAGAACCTACCCACCATGCAACTCGCCCTCATGCAAAGCCTACCCACTACAACTCGCAGTAGTGTAGAGTCACCCTATAACTTGTCATCATGCAGAGCTTGCCCACTGTGTAGCTCGCCCTTGTGCAGTGTCACCATGTAGCACGCCCTTGTGTAGAGCTTGCCCACTGTGCAACTCGTCCTCGTGCAGCTCGCTTGACCTACACTGGTCGCACTGCGGTCTGTAGGGAACCTCGAATTCTGCATTTAGAACAGTAACCAACTCGTCCTTCGAATATGTAGGCTCATTGAGCGAGCCTCACTTCTGCCCTTGGATTCGTTGTGTTCTACCCTTAGCCCGAATCATTTTCCAGTAGCTCGCCCTTGCTCGTTGAGCCCTGAACTTCCTTGGTTGAATGCTTGGATGGTGGGACGAATACCAACCTTCTTTTATTTATACGACTCATTACCTATTGAATTTCCCAAGAGTCGTGTCCCTTCGCTTGTACTTGAGTCAGCCTAAATGTATTACTACCCAATTGACATGTCCACATGTCCTGAACGCACCCCTTCATCTTCTACCTTAACACGAGTCGACTTGTCCGTTCGGGTGGACACCCTCCGCCGGGTCCGCATGTCTTGCCCGCACATTGTAGTCGCTCGCCCATCTACATGTCATGTCTGCACACCCATCTGCACACTCGTTCACACACCCATCGTACATCTTTGATTGAACGCATTCAAGCGCCCCTCCTTTGCGCAGACGCGTGCCCTATGACTCACCCTCCACATGTGTGTTCGGTTAAACGCGACCATCGCCTGACTCGCTCGTTGGTCCAACCTTTAGTCTTTTTGACACGCCTCATTGTGTGGGCGATCAGGGGCGCTCATTGGTCGTGATGCCAACTCGAGGCTCTAAAAAATCTCCTCCCACCTCACGAACTACCAAATGAGACTGAGTCCCGAACAACTGAAGCACTTAGGGGTGAGTTTTTTATATTATAAGTTAACCCTATCAAATACAAATTATGTTCAATACATGGACCAACTAAGTTTCAAGTAGATCACTTATTATTTCACACAAAAATTGTATACAAAGGTTGTTTCAAAATGTAACTCTTATTGTTTCACGGATATATATTTAGCCTTCAAACTCACACATTATTAGTACTACTATGGATTGTCATTAATATTTTTTTCCCAATGATATCAGACTTAATTATTTATAACTATTTATAATAATCACAAATAATCAACAATCATTAATTAATTAATCCATAAATAATAATGTATTGATTAATATTTAATCAATTAATTATAATTAATAAATAAATAATAATAAATAATTATTATATTTATTTATTTTTGTTTTTATAATTAAGAAACAATTAAATTAATGATTTATTTTATATTAATTTAATTAAGTTTTTTTATAATAAATAAATAAATTTAATATTAATTTCCAATTGCAATTAATATTAACTTATAGTCATTATTTAATAAGTAATAATTAATTAATTAATAATGAATGAATATCAATTAATTATTATTATTAACTAATTAATTAATTAATTATTATTTAGAATTTTAATTATTTATTTATAAT
Source organism: Pinus taeda (assembly GCA_000404065.3). Taxonomy (NCBI): domain Eukaryota; kingdom Viridiplantae; phylum Streptophyta; class Pinopsida; order Pinales; family Pinaceae; genus Pinus; species Pinus taeda. The sequence continues at coordinate 69,379 of APFE031165621.1, read as the reverse complement.
TTCTTAATAGACTTATTATTAATAAACAATCGTAAATTAATTAATTTATATAATATTTTGGTTAATAATTAATGTTCTAATTCTATCCTTAGTCTGGCTTTAACACCCCATTCAGAATGAGTTAATATCATTATTTAAATTTAATAATAAATTTAAAATTATATTACAAATTTCATTTGTTGGATGGAAAAATGTTTTTAGTGCGATTATTTATTTTTAAATTATTATTTCTAATTTAAGTACTATTAGTTATATATTGATTAATTTTTTAATTAATTTATTATTAATTAATTTTATTTTTGTATTAAGGGGTTTTCATATTACATTATATTAGATATCATTTTGGGATTCAACTGAGTCATTTATTTATGACCATTTCCATGAGAGATAGTTATAACTAATTAATTTCTCATGATTTTTGAATAGTCCACTTAACATTCATTGCATCGGGATTGAAACTAGTGAAATGAATCACATAGCATCAATCATCACTCATTGCATCGAGATTGAAACTAGTGAAATGAATCACATAGCGTCAATCATCACTCATTGCATCGGGATTGAAACTGGTGAAATGAATCACATAGCATCAATCATCACTCATTGCATTGGGATTGAAACTAGTGAAATGAATCGCGTAATCTAACAAGGTGGAGGAGTTGCCCGGAAAGTTATAGAAATTTTGGTTATATTTAGAGAAAATTAGGCAAGGGTTTTTGTAAATCCAAGTTATAGTTGTTAAACTTCAAAATTTTAAGTGTTCTAGACGTTTTTGATGGTGTTGAATCCATTTCCACCATCAAAAACACGATAGAAATTCTGGTTATATTTAGAGAAAATCCGACAAGGATTTTTGTAAATCCAAGTCACAGTTGTTAAACTTCAAAATTTTAAGTGTTCTAGACGTTTTTGATGGTGTTTAATCCATTTCCACCATCAAAAACATGATTCAAACACTGTCTCTACAAGATTTTTTGAAATTTTTTTGCCGGGATTCAATCCGGAATCAGGATTGAAACTAGTGAAATGAATCACATAGCATCAATCATCACTCATAGCCAGGGTTGGAATTTGACGGGCAAAATGCCCGTCACAAGGCATTTTGACCGTATTTCACGTTTAAAAATTTTAAAAAGCAGTTTTTTGTGATGAGCTTTCAAAGTTCTAAAACTTATTTTTTACTGTTCATTTTTTTGCAAAAACGTCATTACTACCCTCTCAAACAACAATCTTATAAAGAAGTGCAGTAATATTTGGAATTCTCTAA
>APFE031165621.1:42357-67021 GCA_000404065.3 Pinus taeda | reverse complement strand
ATTGTTATTAATGTGCCCCATAGAATCCCTCTATTGTTATTTTTGTGCCTTTATATTATTATTGTTAGGTCAGCTGGGTTATATTGTGACTCCTTAGACTCCTATATATAGAAAGGAGGTTTTGTCATTTGAATCATAAAAGAGTCATTCATTTATGTAATGTAAAGGAGGTTCCCCCCTCGAAGAGGCTGAATTCTAAGGCGTTGATCTATCTTTTCTATCTTTTTGTGAGTTGGTTTCATAACACACACTTTCACGCAGCTCCACACTGCTGTAGGAAGCTCCACATTCGTCGCTTACACTGATATCAATCCATGCCATGCCACACACCTTCAATAATAGGCACAACTCTTCTGACTGTTGTGATTCTTCAACAATGACTCTTCATTTTGAAAGAGAACCTACATTAAGTAGCACTGTCGATGGCTAGACAACTCTCAACCAAGACAAAACTCAACCGAGTCTGCGGATCCAGAGACACCGTTAGTCCTTCTCCAGAGCACACAACGCTTCTCCAATTGATCATGCACCATCACACGCCTTTCCAGTCACCACATGACCCCCACCAACTCACGCACTTCTTGAAGCTCGGCCTCTGAATACATGTCCACACTCACAACACCACACATAGTGATCTTCGAACAACGCTCTATCACACGCACAATTCAAAATCACTTCTCAAATCTCAGGTCGACTCTAAGAGGATATGACTCCACTACAACCACTACTCTCTCTGCACACTCAGATACCCAACAACGATCGATCATTAAATATCTTTCGTAGTGATTGAAGTCTTCAATACGGTCCACAACACTCATCACAACATCCCACGGTGGGCATGCCACCAATGAACCAAGGAAACACCAACACCACGCTCAACAACAGATAAAAAATTTGTAGCGACTCCATCAACTGACAGTGGCAATGAAACCATACACAGATTCACTAACAACCCGCACAAATCTTGACCCTCTGGCAATAACACGATGGATCTAAAGCACTCAAAAAATGGCAATGCAATTCAGTGCATCGGTGGATCTATGTCAACGAAATGGAGAGCCTCTCTCCATGCTCACCGCACTATGCACACTAATCAAATATTGAATGCACAAATATGGCTATTCCTATGGCTACAACCACACACAAATTGTCAACTTCACAAAAATTTCACTTAGCGCACGACCAAATCTATATTCTGTTCAATAATGTCCACTCCAAATGGACATATGTCTCGTGGTGATTTTGATTATAGTCAATAACACACTCAATACTGTGGTTTCCTGCGTTGTATGTCTTTGAAACACTAGCACTCCTCCACACGCAGCATTGCAAACAAACAACGACTCGACATAGTCTCCTGGTAGTGCGTTGCTGGCCCAGGTATATAGTCAATGACACCAGAGAGGTTGCTTTGACTATGTCTCCTTCACACCACGCGGATTCAGTGCTACTCCAGGCATCTTCAGGCTGGTTTACTCCTCAAGTAGATTACGCCTCAACACAAGCACTTCAACTGCTTCAAACACTGGTTAGCTGCAAGGTCATCAACAAACAATCGGCTCTTAGTGATGGCGCTATCCAACAATGCAAAACAACACAACGAGCCCTCGACAGCCCTTCACACCACTTAGCCCACAACTCTAGCTCTCATTTCACATGCCCCTATGCACACCCTTAGCGGCCTCACAACAACTCACAACTCACTAGCTTTGATACCATAACTGAACGAAGACTCAACTGAAGAGCTTGTTTATTTCATTACCAAACACCATTATTTATACATGCATGAGCTCGAAAATCAATAGTGATCTCCACCAACTAAAATTCATATTTTTTTTTGACCCTTGTCAATTTACATTGAACTCGTTGTCCAAATACCATTATTTATACATACATGAACCAGAAAAAATCAATAGTGATCTCCACCAAGTAAAATTCATATCTTTCCCACTCCGATCAACTTACATTGAACTCGTTGTCCTATGAACAAGGTTTGTCGTCACATAAACAATCATGGACAACGTCGTGATTAATATTCTAACACATTGTGCACTCGATTATAAGTGTGTAACCGTGTAAAAAAAAAATCTAGTATGAAAAAATATGATATATATATTAATAGTTCAGAATTCAGGTCTTTAACAATGCCCTTCAAATTTTCAACATCATTACACGTCTATCTAGAAATGCAATTTAGCATTCCGTCCAAGTATTGCCATATACAAAACATATAAAGAGATATAACAATGCATAGACACAGTACATATCCATAAATATAAACATGCATGACACAGTTGTATGCAATTAAAAACCACAAGAAAATATAGTATACACTTGGCATGTCATCTGCATCTTCTAGCTAGTTGTACAATGATAAAATAACAACATGTCCATCCTTTTGGAATGATTGAAAGCTAACAGGTATAAGACTAGTAGAGTTACAAAAAATATACAAAAAAAAGAGGGGATGAAGAAACTTACCCAGGGAATGAGAAGTCTCCTATATCTATGACATTCTGATTCAAGATAATTTCTAAGTGCATTTTACCAGAGTTATGATTTAAGCCCCTCTTCGATAGTTCATCAACATTCATATTTTGTTCTCTGCCAACATGCTTCATAGTGGAGTTGTTGTGTTGATTCCATAGTAGTTCAATTCTCCTCAACCAACCAAGTAATAATGGGTTTGTGATGTTTGCAATGCCCATTATTTAATCGATTATAATTTTTGAATCCCCATGGATATGTAAGAGAGGGATATCAAGGAAATTGGTGAACCATAGGAGGCCCCATAAGGCCATTGCTTCAGCGTTTGTGTTAGTACCCCTACCTACATGCTAGTATGTTTTGTATGTTAGTGCATCTGAGATGGCAACCCAAAAACTGCAACCACATGTGTGTTGTTGTGCAGCACCATAAAAAAAAACCATAGGGTATTCCATCTGAAGTTCAGTCCTCTTGTAATGAGGTGCTTTGGAGCATATTTCATTTGATGTATGCAGTGTAAGGTTAATTAAAGTACTTTCAATTACCTCATAGAAATCTCCTGCGTAATTCTGAAATATGCAAATGTTTCTCCACTTCCATATTTCCCAAAATAGGATAAGTGGAATGATTCTCCAGACAGACTTCTGAGAGCTCCACCATCGCAAGCAATCCACAATGCAATCATGTTGAATATACGGAAAACCAATATGTGAAGATAACCTTTTCCATACCTAGACTGTATGTTGACATTTGAGGAAAATATGATTGCTATTTTCCATTTCCTCTTTACAGATAGGACAAATGCCAGGTCCCTACCATTGCAAGTTCTCCCAAGTAAGATTTTTATTATGGAATACCAACCATGTAAAGAAGATGATTTTGTTTTGGATTTTTGTTTTCCAAAAGGCAAAAAAAAACATGTTTCTCACTTAGTTGTGCATCCACGGAACATAGAGTGAGGTATGTATCAGCAACTTGAATGTTATCATTCTTCATCTTTCCTGACCATATTAACTTATCATGAATGCCTACACAACATATCCCAAGTTGTTTCATTCTGGCTACAATCTGGTCCCATTCAAGGTCCCAATGTCCAGGTAGACCCAATTCCTATGCACTCTTCCAAACTGGGCATGGACCCCTCCATAGTGAAATGGCTTGACACTAGAAATATATGCCTCTTCCATTCAAGTTATGTATAAGCCGCTCTGAGATCATATACTCATTGCCAACACCCAAAATGTGGTCTATACCAATGATAATAATGTGGCATTATCCAATGTTCCAAGCCAAGTGTTGTAGAAAGATCTTAGTGACTTTTTGAAAGCTAATCCAGATAGACGTCCATTTATAACTCTAATAGAACCCCTTCGGAACCAATATATGAAATCATGGTTTTTTAAGTATTTTTGTTTGATGACTAGACTCCATGTTCCCATCCCAAAGATACCCCTCCATAGAGACTTGATTGATAATGCCCATCCAAAGTGACGTAGGTCTAGAATTCCCCATCCCCACGTGACCTTTGGCAGAGTGATCTTGGACATCTTAGACAAATGATATTTATTATGCTCATGATTACCATCCCATATAAAATTAGCCATAAGGTCAAGACATTGAATGATGGCAGCAGGAATATGGTCAAGATGAGCCCATTATACCCCCAGTTGATTAAGGACTGCTTGTGTAAGGATGACACGGCCCCCTAGGGACAGACATCTATATTCCCACCCAGAAATTTTCTTAAAATATCTATCTACAAGCCATAGCCAATCAACATTCCTATATTTACAGGGTTTGATATGGTATCCCAAGTACTTCATACCTTGACTCGTCAACTCGGCTTCAATTCCAAACCATTTTTTTATATATGCAATGATGTCCAAGTCACAATTTCCATGATAGATAATAGATTTGTGTTCATTCATATACAACCCAGTAGCATTAGGAAATTTCCTGAAAATATGAAAAAAGCACAACCATGCAAAATCATTCAACATACCCATGATCATGAGCACATCATCTACAAAGAAACTATGTGATATATTGATGTTGTTGCCCATCTGCAGAGCCTAGAATTGGTCTCGTTCCACCGCTTCAGAAATGTGCAGGCTCAAACTGTCCATAGCCAAGATAAATAAAAGTGACGACAAAGTGCAATCCTGTCTCAGTCCTCGCCCAACTCGGAAGAATTTTGTAGGGTATTCGTTTATAATCATAGAATAATCAACATTAATCACACACACCATAATCCATTCAACACTTTTGGGTTGCATGCTAATTTTGAATAGGACCAGCCTGAGGTATCCCCAATCCAAGCAATCGAAAGCCTTCTGCAAATCTACTTGCTAGATGGCAGCGTTAAGGTGTTTTGTATGAATCGAATGCATGCATTCTTGCACATTTTCAACAACGTCATGTATCTGTCTGTCCTGTAGAAACCCATGTTTCTCAGGAGATATATGGTGGGATAGAGTACCTTGCATACACCCAACAATGGTTTTTGAGATAAATTTGTAGATAAGGTTGCACAATGAGATTGACATGTAGTCCGCAAAACAAGTAGGAGGATTGCGCTTCAGGATAAGAGTAATATATGTGAATTTAATAAGATGGTGAAAATTCCCAATGAGTCTAGACTCCTCCACCATGTGAAGTAGATCATTTTTTAATAGATCAAAGAAATGTGTGAATAACTCCACAGTCCACCCGTCCGGCCCTGGGCTTTTATCACCATTGAATGATTTAAGGACATCAAGTAATTCCTTCTCAGTGACGCTTATGTACAGTGCATCATTTGATTCTTGGTCATACATAGGCTGGAAATGCTCAATCCCCCACATGAGATCTTCGACAACAATGTTTTCGTTGCGCCCATATGCCTCTTTGAAATGTGAGGTTGTAACTTTGGAGATCTCCTCCTGTGACTGGATATTGTTTCCATCAACATCATGAATCCCCCATATAGTATTTGCATTACGCCTATGGTTTGCAAAACGATGGAAAAATTTTGTACTTCTATCCCCCTCTTTAATCCAAATTGCCCGGTTCTTAAGGCTCTTAAATTATCTTTCACACATTCTTGAATTGGTCCAAGTTGTCTAAATAAAGCTTTGTTGATAGTCCAAACAATCAAAAGACTCGGTTGAAGTTCTGCTAAATTGATTTGTTAAATTTATTAATGATTATTATTATTATTATTAATTATAAAAATCTGATATAATAAATTAATAAATATATTACTATAGTATTAATTATTATTATTAATAACATTAACACAATCTTTGAATTTTCATTCGAGAAGAAGATGGGAAGTGAAATTCAAGGATGTTCGATCCAAATTTTTTAACGATACTCTAGTTAAAGTTTTCTTGGTTTGTTCATAAGTTTTTAATAATGTTTTCCTCTTTTGTTCAAAAGTTTTTAAATATTTAATGACTTCACTTTTAAGGTTGATGTACTCTGAGTCTTCCATTTATGCAATCTGAATGGTGTTTACTTTTAAACATGACATTATTGTACGTTAACCTCTGAATATGCAGCCAAGTTAGTGAAAATATTTATTTATTAAGGAATTTAGACTTCTGTGATCCATAACATTGTTTAGAGAATTTTCGGCGAAATCACATGAATATTCTTTTGTGACGCGTTTCGAACCAACCAGTGTGGTTCATCGTCAGGACAAGTTATGGATATTCATGTGATTTCGCCGAAAATTCTCTAAACAATATTTATTTAGTTATGAAGTGGTGGGTCTTCAAATAAAATCAAGAGTACATATATAATTCTCATCTTGTCGTGAGGTTATACCAAATTGAGCCATTATTTTAAAAAATTTAACATCACTTGTGGCTTGCATTAGTCATAATTGTTAGGAAGCTCATCCTCAAATTCAATGAGAATTTTTAGGCCGATAGGCCTTTTTTTTGAATCAGTGCACCTCTAGATTTGGCAAGGGCTAACCAGCCTGCCATAGGGCATTAAATGCCCTAGTACATGCAGGCTATATAACAATATAACACACTGCCTTTATTTTCAATTTATGTAGCCACCAAGGCAGTGTGTTATATTGTTATACAGCCTGCATGTACCAGGGCATTTAATGTCTTATGGCACGCTAGTTAGCCCTTGCCTCTAGATTTTGCCTACCCTTTTCACTATAATTTGACAACTGTCTTTTGGGTGGCAATGTGATGAGACAAAATTGATGATTGTGCGATTGGCTGCTTTTTATTTTTCCTCTAGATTTTGATCGTTTTTGTTCATCTTCTTCCACCGCTTCATCCTCACCTTTCGTTTACTCTACTCCACCTAGGAGTATAAATTAATTCAACCACAATCACATTCATTCCTCTTCACCCCTTTTCATTCCTCTTCACCCCTTTTTTTTGTTGTAGTAGGCGAAGAAGGGCGATGGTGCCCTCTTGTTCTCTAATTCTGGTTCCTATTTACTCTCTTTCATTTAGGCAGATTAGTGTTTGTCTGTAGATTATGAAAGGCACTGATAGGGTTACCTTCACACAGGTTCTAGGTTCCAGTATTATTTTATGTGTTCTGTTTGTTTATAGGTCTGTAAAATTGTTCAAGGTTTAGGCTTTTTTTGCTAGGTGAAATGCCTGCAGGAAGACTTGAATCATTAATTTCAGTGTGGACATATGGGTGTTTGGATGGATTATTGAATACACTCATAGTCTTATTCTCGCACAGATTTTGGGTTCTAATCTTATTGTCTGTGTATTCTGTTTGTTTATAGGGCTAGGAAATTGTTCAAGGTTTAGGGTTTTCTTGGTAGGTTAAACACTCGAGCACCTCCTAAAACAGTAATTTAAATGTCAACTATTTTCACAGATGGCTACGGCCATATGATTTTTCTTACATTGGTGTTGGCGTTGTCCTTCATTTCTTTTTTTTATTCCTTTCTTTGAACTTATTCAACATGTTTTTTACTTCAATATATTGTTTATTCAACCTGATGTTGAACTCGTGAATGTTAACTCTGAACTTTCGACTGTTGTGGTGTCTTGGTGCATATGCCCTTTCAATATACGTTTGGCTTCATGTACACTCCCTCTTTTGGGTTAGTTCTTGTAGATATGGGATATTGAGGGCATGTATTGTTTCAAGTTTTAACTTTTAAATGTTACCTAATATCCATTTTCAAGGCCAGTTAGGTTGATAGGCCATCCTTTTGAATCAGTGCACCTCCAGATTTTGTTTACCTTTCTCACTATAATTTGACAGTTGTCTCTTGGGTGGCAGTGCGATGAGACAAATCAACTGTTGTGCAATGAGAAAAATCGACCACTGTGCGATGAGACAAATCAACGACTAGCAGAATTATTCCACCTCATTGACATGTGTTTAGCTGTATCGTCATGTTCTTCAATTACAGGCGGAACTCGTCATGGTATTCAGTTATGGGCGGAATGGTAGGCATTTTAGTTATAGGCGAAGAGCTCGAGAACCCTCGTCTGCACTGTTACAGGTAAACACTATGCTGATATGTTCTGGAATCTTCACTACATGACATCCTCCACCAGCATGGACCTTAATCTCCGTAGGAGAGAAATAATTATTTAGTGTACGTAATATACCAGAGAAATGATGAAGGTTTGCTCGGCGTGCTGCACTATCTTATGCCAAAGAGACAAAGTATTTCCCTGCATTTTGGATACAATATGGGAAAGGATGGAGATGTCGCTCTATTTTTTGGATTACCAGGGATTGTGAATCAAACACGAGAGCTGCAAATCTCGTGAGATTCACAAATTGTGTTATTTTTTCTACCTCAGGGAAAACATATTCATCCAAATTTCAGGCGTTGCTGACGCTTCAATATTTATATTACAGGTACTGATAATACCACTCTGTCAAGAGATCATAACAGGTTCCTGATCAAAGATGATGAACACTACTAGAGTGAAAATGGTGTGTCTAATATTGAAGGAGGTTCCTTTGCAAAATGCATATATCTCTGGCAGGAAAAGGATGCCATCAAGTTCGACACTGGTACAATATCACCAAATATGTGCTTTAATTTAATTAATGTAGTGGTCTGACAAGACCACATACAGAGAAACAAAAACACTACTCAAACTGGCGCGTCTTTACAGGAACAACTTTGAGAAGTTCGCAAATTATTAAATCAGAAAGGACAATAAACTTACTGAGGAAATCCAAGCAGTAGGTCCTCAAATTTAGTCGTGTAGCAGGTCCTTAGTATTAGTCCTTAAATTATCTTTTGTGAATTATGAAGGACAGGTGGTAGTAATATATTGATTTAATGCAGCAATAGAGCGAAGCGTATCGATGGGAACTTAGTTTGTAGGTATTTTAGGATCATATTTGGCATTCTTTTTATGAACAATCCCATGAATACTAATATCAGTTTACTGAATCCAAACTTCTTCCAAAACACAATTGTTTTGGCAGAAGAAATTCTTTGCTTGTTGCTCGAAATTCCATATCAAAATCATATTGTTCTCAGGAGACAAAAAAATGTACACACATATGCAAATCGATTTGTTAACAACTTGACTAAAACAACGATCTGTTTTACTTTTACTATAACTAAACCCTATCCAAAAGTGGCCAAATTGCTTTATTTCAGTTACTATTGATACATCCCTTATACATAAATGGATTACATGAATTATTGCATGAAAGGTGAATACATTGAGTCAAAATTGAATGATTTTCTGAATTTGTATCATGTTACCAACCTGATAGCCATAATATCCCCTCCCCAAAACTTAAATATGGGGTAACACTATTTGGTTATGATTAATACCATTATGATTGAGATCGATCATTTAAACTTGCATCTTCATAGGCATTGGTCGCCACTAAGATAAATATTAAGCTTTTGAATTGATTCCCAATTGGCGTTGCTTATCCAGCTCCATACTTGAAACCCCATGAGAAGAATACTTTTTCACAACATAAACAGGGTTTAAAAAAAGAGAACAATGTTGTCAAATACACTGATTTGAACCCAAAATCTCACTAGATCATTAAGCTCTTCCTCATGATTATGCCTCCAGCATTATAGTATGAAGAAGCATTTGGGTATCTGTTACACAATATTTTGTCACTCCTCTTGCACTTCCCTGTGACATACCTCAAAGTGCCCGAAACATGACCTTTATACATTATACTCATCCATGTATACAACTCAGATCCCTCCTTTAACTTTTCTTGGAAAATGTCTTGAGCTTTCCCTGAAGAAATAGTTCTTAAAACCCTAAAATGAGGATCATTGCTCTTATGAAGATTAAAACTGCAATGATTGCCTGTTGCACAGTGTTTGACCCGGGATGGCATCGCTCTGTTCCCTTGCATACCCAAGATGATCCCAAAAAGGTAATTTTCTCAAAGAGGATGAGAAGCTTCGTGATCTAGAAGCTTCCAGGGTGGCGAGCTAGAGGTGGTTTTAGATAGATGAGGTCGAATCCTCCTAACTTGACCTCTTTGTCTTATCCCTATGAGCTACCTCCTTGAGATGTAGGCCTAATCCTATCTTTGGAGGTGTCCTAACTCCCTCTGCTAGCCTATAAATTCCTCTTCTCCCATTCCCAAATGGTTTTCTATGTCCATTTGCACCCCTACACTAAGCTTGTGCTTAGAGGTTATTCATTACACTTGGAGAAGGAGTGTTTGGAGAGTTTCTTGGCTTAGACTTGGATTACCACTCAAGGAGAGCCTTTCAACATCAAGGCTATGGTTGTAAGCTTCCCTTTATTCTTTAAATAATATACAACTACTGGTTCATCTTCCCAAAATATATATGTTCAGGTATGTATTAGCTTGGCATTCCTTGATCAATTAAGTAGGTTATTATTGCTATTGGTTTTGGCATGCTTTGTTGTCTCTTGATCACTTGTGCTAGTATATAAGCAGCGAGAAGCAAGAACAAGTCTGTGACACAAGCGGTTGGAGGCTCTCAACAAAGGAAATTGGATTAGCATCAGAACGAGATAGGTCATCTCTTTCATTCTACTTTTCAATTATAACTTAGGAAGATGTCTAGTTTATTGTCACTTCAGTTGCTAGACCCACTCATTGGGCTAGAGGGATCATCTCTGTCCACAAAGAGGATCAACCTTGTCAACAAAATGGAGACTCCGCTAGGGAGCCTATGACCTTTTTCTTCCCTTTCTTCACCTTGTCTTTTGACGAGTTTGATCAACCATTCATTTTTAGACTTCATTGCTTGTACTTAGTGTCACTTTCTAGTAGATGCCTGAAGGTTGTTAATTTGAGTTGTTCTTGAAGATTTTGAGTTTCTTCTTTGTTTTTCTCAACCACCGTGGATTTGACCTTGACAGTCGCGATGATATCGCAGGTATGTTGATTACAGTAGTGATGATCACTACTTTCCTCCTGACAGGTGCGATGATTATAGAAGATTAAGAAATTTAGGGTTTTTCTTCTTATTTTCAGTTCTTTTTGCCTTCTCCCAATGATTTACCAGTTTGATCTTCATTAACTCTATTATTGTTTGATTGCAATTACCTTTTAACTTTCTTTGAGTGTGCTTGAAGTTTGATTAGCCTTGTTGGGTTTCTAGGCTTCTAGGTAAACCTTTGTCAACTCATTGGTCTTCCCATCAGAGATAAGAGATCAACTGTCTGTGTTAAATAGTCTTTGTGTGTTCAGACATCCTTTGCATATCACTTTTGGTTCTTGTGTCTTAAGTTTTTTTCATTAGTAGATACTGTGAAAGTTTCTTAAGTTTCTCTTTGACAAACGACAGATTACAAATCGATTGTCTCATTGGAATCAAAAGGAAGTGTTTTCTTTGAATTTTATGTTTCGAAAAGTGAAAGTGAAAGTGTTATTCTTTTCATAGTTTTTGAAGCATTTTGAGTTGCATTAAAATCATTAATGTGGAAGAGATTTTCTTATTTGTAGACTTGCTTGCATTCTATTTTACTTTTGCACTAGATTACATTAGTTGCATTTTGAAAAAGAGAAACAATCATCATTATATCTTAAGGTAGTTTTACTTTAAGGTTTGTGTTGAAACTGCATTTGCTTATCATATGAAATATTAGATTTCATATTTTGAATTTAGCGTCTAAAGATTGTCATGGACGCACTTTTGCATTTGGTTTGATGCATGGTTTGAGTGATCTTCTTCCCTACATAGATAGCTTTCATCGAATTGAAGGATTTCATTTCATCATCTAGTTTGCATTTTAGGAACAGGTAACATCGTTAAGGCCTTGAAATTGAAACATAATTACAAGATCAACTTTAAAATATATCAATTAATCTAAGGAGCATTTGAAACATTAACATTCATATTTAGTGCTCTAGGCTAGAGACATGTTCCAACATCTTTAAAACTTAGCAGCTGTCGTTCGCTTCAACATTAGACAATGCTAGCACGGACTTGTGCTCCTTGTACCGTCGCATATATAAAGGGATGCCCCCATAGGTTGCAAACCTTTATCCATAGGAAGCTGAGTCTGCCACCCTGTAAACGTGATATACCGAACACAACATTCAAGGAGATTTCCTGAACATACGTCAATTCCCTCGTAAATTTATTTGCTAAGGCGTATATTGTAGTTCACGGTAACTTGGTACTCCTTTTACCTTGATTCACTTGAGCAGTCATTTCGATCTTTTCTGACTCTTTAAATTTGAAAATATCATCAAGAAACTTGTCCTTTCAAGCTCGCTAAATCATCAAAAGTGACTAAAGTCACCTTTTCGTCCTTTTCTCGACTCTTAAAATATGAAAAGGTAAAGTTTTTGTTTCTAAAAATAACTACGCACGATACACATGTCAAACCTAAGCAGTTTCTTCTTGGACCAGTATTGAGTAATTCCCTGTTAATTTCAAGATTGTTAAAAGATTTAAATGAATCTCCTTTCCTTTTTTGCGTTTGAGAGGAAGTCATCGTGGTTGAACCATTGAGTTCATCTCATAGTTCCCCTTTATTGTCTGATAGTGAAGGGTCCTCCCAAGGAGTTCATCTGGAACTTCCTCAGTCACTTGAAGATCAAGGTTTTCAACTTGAAATTATTCCAAGCATCCAACCTTTATCTTCTCATCTGCCTCCATCAGATTCCTGGTCACCTCAAAAATCTGATCCTGATACCTCTGATAATCCTATTCAAACCCCTGAGAGTTTGCAGACTCCTGAGAGTTCGCAGTGGCTTGTTGTCTATTCGTCGAATCCATTTTTCGATCCTATTGTGATATCTGCTCAACGTCCTTACAATCCATATGATCGACCTGGTATTCCTTTGGAGTTATCTGTTCATACATCTCGGGTTCCTCATCACCAATTGTTTCCATCTATGGATTCATAAGGTGAAATCCCAACCTCTTCTCTGAGTCATTTGAAAGTTTCTACTACCCATACTCCTCACGTTGATGGTGAGCAAGGATATGAATTTCTTCTAGAAGGCTTTCCTTATACAAGAAGAGTCCCATCTCTTACCTTTCCTAAGACTAGTGGACCTATGTTGCCACATGGTTATACCACCTTAGCTTAGTTAGTTTTAGGCATTCCTAGTGCCTCGTCATTGTATTAGAACCCCATTTGATCTTCTAATTCTATGCATACATCAGGTCTGTTCATTCCAAATACGACCTCTCGAACTTCTGTACAAATTGCAGTCACTTCAATTCCTGTTCAACCTACCATTTCGTCGCAAACTGTTTCATTGTTTCAACTGAACCTTCCGATTCAACCGACTATTTCAGGTCAGGTTTCGATAATTTATTCTATCCCTCCATCAAGTGGACGGAATGTGCCACTACTTGGGGGGCAAGATCTGAATACTCCTCTTGTGTCAGGCGAAACCAATGCGAGTGGATTAAAAACTCACATGGTTGGAGTTAATCAACCTTATTATGGTAGTATTCTTAACCCTGCTGGTCAATCCGGGTCAGGTAACATCCAGTATCAGTAGCCTTATATGGCTCAAGTTTCATTCCAATAGGATTATGTCCCATATGGTTCGAAAGCCTTGCTTAATCCGCCTTACATTCCTCAAGCTGGAGCTTATGTTCAGCTTGGTCAATCCGCTATTGTTGGTGGATATGGCTAGATTCAATTTGGGAACTATCAATACCCTCAGGGTATAACCTAAGGAACTGTCCAACTACTCTTGCAGAAACAAGGACAACCTTTGCAGCAACAAGGAAAACCTTCGCAACAGCAAGGGAAATCTTTGCAGCAACAACGAAAACTATTACAATAGTAGGGGCGACCTTTTCTGCAGTCGCAACAACCTTTTCATTCGCAAACTCAGTTTATTCAGCAGTCTTTTCAACCTTTGTCCTCGCAAGGCCAATCTTTGCAAGAGAAAGGTCAACCTTTATAGAAACAAAGTCAGTTTTTGCAGCAACAAGGTCAACCTTGGCAGCATCAAGCTTTATATGCATATCAGCAAGGTCATCCTTTACAAGGCCAATGTCACCCCCTGCAGCAGTAGGGTCAATCTCCTTACGTCCAGGGTCAACAGGATCAAAAAAGTTATAACATGTATGTCGTGTACAATGCTTATCAATGACCTATGGTAGGACAATATCAAGCTTACCTTGAACCAAATCCAACTTATGGTCAAGGGAACCCTTAGTGGGGACAAAATCAGGTTCCATATGGACAAAATCCTCCACTGTGGGGGAAAAATCCTTACCAGCAAGGATGGACTCCATAGTTTTGGTCTCCTCAAAGGCCCTATAATGTAATTGCCTTTCTTAGCTACGTTGGAGCTACCTGATGTCTCGAGGCTCACGAATGATCCCATTCTTCATTCACCTTACTGGACTCCAACTCCAATGAAAATTCCAAGCGATTGCCCCAAATTTAAGGGAAAAGCTAAGGAGGACCTGCAAGCCCATGTGATGACATACCAACTCTGGTGCTCCTCCAATTCGTATGTTGATGGTTCTATTCATCTTCGACTCTTTCAGAGAACTCTTGCAGGTGTTTTTGCTAAATGGTATATCGAGTTGCCTCGAGGTACCTATCGTGACTTCAACTCTCTTGCTATGGCTTTTCTTACTCATTTCCAATTACTGGTTCGATATGAAACTGGCACTCATTTTCTTACATCCCTTAAGCAAGACACTGCGACCCACATCTATGATCATATCCATGAATGGAGACGTTAGCGTCACCTCATCAAATTTGAGATTGCTGATGAGTTGTTGACAGAATGGTTCAAAAAATCATTCGTTAACAAGATTGCTAAGGACATAGCTATGGATGGATGTGTTACTGAAGAGAAAGCTATCGCCCATGCCTAATACTTAGATGTAGTCTATTCGCAATCTGGCACATTGTACGAGATGTTACCTGATACTCCGAGACCATCATCGGATATGATAGCATCAAAGTCTCTGGATACACCACATGTTGACGGTGTGATTGGTTCCATGTCTCAAACTTCTGCGAAAGCTTCTTTGAAGCAAAAATCTGTCCCGAACACTAGTTACAATAATCCCTCAAAAAATTCATCCAGTCCTGGTAAAACCTCTGAGGTACATGTTGTCCAGTCTACCACAACAAATAAGGCCTATAAGGTAAAAATAAGGGAAAAGGTAAGGCTAAAGTTGATGCCCCAAAATAGGACCCTCCTAAATCATTAGCTAATGATGCTTCTAAAAGAAAGCCGAAATATTTGTGCCTCATTTATGACAAGGATCATTACACTAAGGATTGTCCTCGATGATATGAAGTTAATTGCTTATTGAAAGGGAATTCGGATGTCTTAAAAGAACCTTTTTCATCCCAGCAGATGCAGTTGGTAGACCAACCTCATTCTTCTGCCTCCTTAGGTTCCCAAGTGTTCATGATGCAAGGTTCATTACCTTTCTCGATCACTAAACGAACTAAGGACTATCAAACCATGACTAGGCAGGCAATGGAGAAAGAAGATACCGATACTCCTTCTACGTTTACTCCATCCAATTCTGGTCCGCTCCATATCGAGCCCCCTAACAGTGAGTTCGTCATCCGACCACCTCCCAAAGGTGTTCTTTGGAAGTCATCTTTTAATCTGAATGCTAGAGTTGAGAAACATTTCAATATTGTTGAGGATTTAACTCAACCACCTTTGGCAGTGTCTGCCTTGGAGGTTCTCCAATCCTATCCAATGCAATGGAAGTCACTGTTGTTTGCTATAGGTGTTATTGATCCTTCTGATTCAAGTCTGATTACTTTCGATCTAGAAAACCATGTGCCTCGTCTTCCTCATCAGATTGCATTTCTGATACAGGTTCTTATCAAAGGAAATACGATTCATCGAACGATTATTGATGAAGGTGCCTCTACCTGCATCATGTCAGTTTCGTGTTGGAAATCCATTGGCTCTCCTTCTCTTAAGTAGTCTCCGAACACCTTGGAAGCCTTTGACGACAAAGGTTCACGTCCATACAATATTCTCACAAACTTGTTGATTACATTAGAAGGAAAGACTATTGAATTAGAAGTTGAAGTTGTAGATGCAAATATCAACTAAAACCTCCTTCTCGAGTGAAGCTGGACCCACGCCATGTTTTATGTGGTGCCTTCTTTGTTCCGCGTGCTTCATTTTCCTCATGAAGGAAAAATTGTCACGGTTGATCAACTGTCCTTATTTTCTTCTGGTTCATCGAATGACAATGTTCCTTACATGGGAAATACTGAGATTCCTTACGAGAGCGTGGGGGCAGGTCTCTTCAAAGACTCTACTTTAATGGGTACTTTTACTCTCCCACCTTTGAATGTTCATTCAGTCAATATGATCTCAGACTTTACGGATCCTTGGATTATCCCTACCGCAGATCAAATTGATTCATTTGGTGACATTATGCCTTTAAGTCCATTGGAGCTAAATTATCAAGAAATTGACTTGGCTTCAATGGCCACTTCAAACAGCCATATTGTTTTCAGTATGAACCTGGACACTTACGTACCATCTCCCTGGCTTGGTTCTTGGAATTCTCTGGATCCTTTGAATGAGACATTCCCCACTGATGAGAGTATCTTTGAGGTCATGTCACTGGATGGAACTCCATGGACCAATCTACATCATCGTTCTTCTTTTCTTCCTAGCCTTGATGAGATGCCTTCCTATCTTGAAGTGTCTATTTCTCATTATCCCACACCTCCACTTCAGACACCTGTCTTGGTGCATGAAGTCAGAGGGTAATATGGGGAACATCATTGCAACCCTACCTGTTGAAATTTTGGTTTTCCCTGAAATTGTCAAAATCTTTCAACTGGGGGCACCTTTTCCTCGTCATGAGATCAAGTTTTTCATGCCTCCTTTCACGAGATTTTTTCATCGAGTCTCTACCATTTTCCCATTATCGCTATGGAGTTTTCATCTTATGACTCACAACCCTCACTCGCCCGGGGGGCATGGGGGCATAACCTTTTATGATTTTTATTCTATTGTTTGGTCGAGTCGATGATTAGACATTATGTCAACAGGGAAACTCTGGTTTTATTCTTTGTTGATTGATCACCTGAGTCCATAAATGGACTCCATCTGAGGTATTATGCATGAAATTTGTGTAATAAATTTTGTACATTAGTGTGTTAATTCATTAATGTGCATTTTTTTTGGTGTGTTTGTTTTCTTTGCAGACATGTGTTTTCTGCTTATCTCGTGTTCCACTTGATTTGCAGATGTCGTTAGGCCCTTAAGTTGGTTTTGCTAATGGTGTTTGTCGTAGCACACATAATCTGTCTTCTGCAGCATGGGAACTCTATGACCCTAATGGCGAGCTAATTAACTTACAAGGTACCTTCCTTGGTCAAACAACCAATAATATTGTTGAATACAATGCAGTTACTAAGCTCTTGTCAGAAGCGGTTGCGCTTGGCATTAGGGATTTAGTTGTCAAGTTGGATTCACAATTCGTTGTGTTACAATTAAGTAATCGTCACTCAGTGAGAAATCCACAAATATTGCGTATGTATCTACGTGTTAGATTGCTAGAAAGAAATTTTGATTTCATTACATATCAACATATTTCACATAATTTAAATACATTAACAGATGCATTAGAAAATTTTATCCTTGGTAGGCATTTGCATCATTTATAAAATTGATCATGTTATGGACGCATAGGTAGGAAGTAAAACATGCACACACACACACACACACACACACACACAGATATATATATATATATAGCGTGTCTGTCGGAGTGTTTTACATCAAAATATAAAAAAATAGAATGTTCTAGGACACTTGGCTTTCAAAGCCTACAAAATGTGTAAAAAGACTAGATAAACTATTAGCCTGCACGGTGCTCATGATAACACGAGACCGCTTTCATCACTTGGCTTAACAACCGACACAGTCTCACAGAGACTCCCACTTTGTGTCTCTTCCAACACAGTGGAACATCATTAGTAGCGGCATACTTTGGGACTCCACAAGTTATCGCCTCCAAATTGCGATCCATCTTAGCTAAGGGATTTGCCCCTTCCTCATAGTGTGCACCCACTACCTGATGTGAAACTCGTCATGTTATTGGCGACATGCCTGGTAGTCTCTATGGTTCCACATCTACACATTTATCACAAGTTGAGTCTCAGTTTACACTTTTATATAATAAAAAAAATCTTAAAACTTGAAAAAATCCAAAAAACAAGTTTTTACCTACATCGGTCCATTGCTCTCCTGGTGGCAAAGGTAGATCTGGAACCCACCTGAAATTTGTGCCAGCATAAGCGTAGTCATCCACCATGAGTAGTTGGCGTTCTAGCCAAACAAAAAAATTTGGTGGGTAATGCATGTGTTGACCCGTTCCTCCTTGAGGACTGAGTTGACTCCATCTCACGAGTCTCAAAGCTTGGGGGGAAGGATCTGGTACCTCTGCCCACTGATACCAGAATAGGGGCACTCGCTCTAAAAAGAGGGTCACCAGTATAGAACCAAGCCCAAATTGCTTCAGGTGTCCATGCTTCCCCCTCGTTAGTTGTCGTTTCATGTTTTCCAAAAGTCCTCCACACCAATTGAATACGATGGGGGTCAAACATGTGATAGCATATTGGAATTGGGATTTTGAAGCCTCATGTAAGGCTTGCGTGCTAGCTACACGCACCATAGTGAACAAAATAGTTCTCAAGGCAAGGTTGTTAGTAACTGTCGATATCTTCACCTTACCTCCATTGGTCATTTTAGCACTGGGACAATACCTATGGACTAGACTCCTTGTACTCTCACCTCCTTGGTGATATCCAAAGAGTTGAATTGCCTCCCCTCGTTAGGATAATCCTGTGATGAAGTAGATATCCATCTCCTCCAGTTCTAGTTCCTGTCCTTTTATGATGAAGATCTCTCGATCTACATCCCAAAGACTGATCAGATAGGGCAGCAATTCTATTTGAGCCCCTAACACTGTGGTCCTGAAGAATTTTAGCAGGCCGCAATTCCTCAAAGAATTTATGCATTCAGGATCCTGAGCTGCTTAGAAGTCTTCAGCCTCACTGACTCTTTCTTTCCACTCCAAGACCATTTTCTCATGCAAAACAACATTTAACACTTATTAATGCCTTTTTCATGGATCACAAACATCAATTTTTTGCTTAAAAGAGAGTTTTATTTCTTAAAAATCCACCCTTGGTGCCATCGCGCCTACTTTTTCAAACAGTGTGATGGCATCGCGCAAGCCTTTATGCTCAAGCATGACCATCGTGGGTCTGATGACCATACCTGCGATGGTCGTTGACGCCCTAAAATGTTTAAATCCTCATTTCTAGCATCAAAATCACCATTTAAAATGCATAAAAAAGTGATAAAATGTAAGAGCAGAAATGAGCCTCTTGTCATAAATGGTTTATGAAAAGGTACCCTGGATCTCCCGCATCAACCACTGGAAAATCAAGAGAATTAGGGCACAAAATGCACTTTCAGAACTCACTTTGGTAAAATTGTAGAAAATAAAGTTACTTTTGACTATTTATAAGTTTTGAAAGTCATTTTTGTCAATATTTTCGTAATATTTCAATATTTTCTCTCGATATCAGTGATGGGTGTGTTTCTTATGCAGTTATAGGTACTTGCAAAGTGAACATTGATCATTATTGACTGATTCTTGTGAGTTTTATTTTATCTCTTTTTCAGACTCATTAAATAAACAAAAAAGGAACCCCCCTGGAGTCATCTTTCATCTCTTTTCTGAATCTTGAAAACTGAAAAGATTGCCGAGTACTTGTCGTTT
Source organism: Pinus taeda (assembly GCA_000404065.3). Taxonomy (NCBI): domain Eukaryota; kingdom Viridiplantae; phylum Streptophyta; class Pinopsida; order Pinales; family Pinaceae; genus Pinus; species Pinus taeda. Next base: position 47,346 of record APFE031165621.1, on the reverse strand, counting down.
TGAACTCGTTAAAGTAAAAGAATCGACATCACCTCAATATAAATTTACCCTTTTTTCGGGTTGAGGTTGATTATTTATGAAAAAAGTACACTTTGGTGGACATGGTCAAGAGGTTCCCTCAAATATTGTTTTCTACCTTTTTGGATTCAAAGGGAAAAATTATGAAAAGGGACATGATGGAGTTTTCTTTTCCATTTCTTTTTCAAACTCTCTAAATATGAAAAAGGTACTGAGTTATTCTTACGTCGAACTCATTAAAACTTTATGATGAAAAACTTGTCACCATGATCAGATCAAGCTTCTCCTTCATAGGGCTCGTAAAACTTACTAGAATGGATTTATTCGAAGAATGAACTTACATGAAAAACATATGCTATCCCCTTCAAGTTGCGGTAAAAATAATTGGGGTACTCGCTAGAAATATAGGGGGAAAATGAAGATGAGAGATCCTTTGTATAGGCAACATGTGGCTCTTGAACATGACATTCTTCTACTCTCGTGTCGGGTTTGGGATATCCTCACTCAATCACTTGTCCTCCCAGGTTTGGGTGATCCATTTTGCCTCTCATTTGACTATTCCATTTTGTCATCATGACCTTTAGTCCTATGTCGAGTCAAATACTGCCACATTCCGGAGTTGTGTCGCCAATGTTCAAGAGAAGTCCAATCTACAGTTATTTACCTATACATTGTTTGAGTCGTTGCTACAGTCCTGAATATCTTTCCACTTTATTCCTTGTTTCATGTCATTGATGGGGGATTCATCATTACCTTCCTTCGCCAAGTCGCTTCCTGTTAACTTTAGCTCATTATCCAGGAAGATGACTTAGAAACTCCCTTTTATTACCTTAGAGCTGGCATGCCCTAATGGTTAGTTATTCGCATTCGACGATAAGTCTTCATTATTAGCTTTCGATCAGATGATTCCACTAGTGTTCGACCTCAACTTCATTATCACATTCACGGATTGTACTATTGTATATTGAGATCCATTGTCATTATTGGTGGTTTCTCTCATATCTGTTAACGGTCCACATCATGGGCCGATAATCAGGTAGTTTTCTAGCATGTTCAACTTCAACACGTTTATTCGCATGTTAGGATTCGTACATTGTTCAGGTCAGGCTGGAGCACAAGACCCTAGGTATTATTTGTTATGACTCAAGTTGCATGGAATTATATGTCATTCATGATTGTACACATGTTTCTACTATATAGATGGTTGTGACCATACTGTGAGACTTTATATTTATGATGATCCTTGTTATCTAGATGGTTGCGCTTATACCATTGATCTTTTCATATAGTCTTTATCATCCGAATGGTTGTGTCCATGTCGTGGATCTGTGGCTTGATCTCAGACACGTATATGTATATGCGTCCTTGATTTGCAGGTCTCCTCACAGTGTGTGTCCTCGTCTTTGCCAAAAGATCATAAAGCATCTCAACCCTCACTCCTCATTCTGCCTTCATGCTTTAGGGGGCATATATTACACAGTATTTTGTCACGCCTCCTACACTTCCCTATGACATACCCTGAAGTGCCTAAAACATGACCATTATACAATATACTCATCCATGTATACATCTCAGATCCCTCCTTTAACTTTGCTTGGAAAATGTTTTGAGCTTTTCCTGAAAAAATAGCTCTTAAAACCCTAAAATGAGGATAATCGCTCTTATGAAGCTTAAAATTGTGATGATTGTCTGTTGCACAATGCTTGACTTGCGATGGCATTTCTATGTTCCCTTGCATACCCGAGATGATCCCAAAAAGGTAATTTTCCCAAAGAGGATGAGAAGCTTTGTGATTTAGAAGCTTCTAGAGCGGTGAGCTAGAGGTGGTTTCAGATAGATGAGGTCAAATCCTCCTAACTTGACCTCTTTTTCTTATCCCTATGAGCTACCTCCTTGAGATGTGGACCCAAACCTATCTTTGGAGGAGTCCTAACTCCCTCTTCCAGCCTATAAATTCCTCTTCTCCCATTCCCAAATGGTTGGTCTATGTCCATTTGCACCCCTATGCTGAGCTTATGCTTAAAGGCTATTCATGAGACTTGGAGAAGGATTGTTTGGAGAGTTTCTTGGCTTGGATTTGGATTACCACTCAAGGAGAGCCTTTAAACATCAAGACTATGGTTGTAAGCTTCTCTTTATTCTTTAAATAATATATAACTGCTAGTTCATCTTCCCAAAATATATATGTTCATGTATGTATTAGCTTGCCATTCCTTGATCAGTTAAGTAGGTTATTATTAGGTTTTCTATTGGTTTTGGCATGCTTTGTTGTCTCTTGATCACTTGTGCAGGTACGTAAACATTGCGAGAAGCAGGAACAAGTCTATCACACAAGAGGTTTGAGGCTCTCAACAAAGGAAATTGGATTAGCATCAGAACGAGGTAGGTCATTTGTTTAGAAATTTATTGGCGAAATCACATAATTGTTCAATTATAACCTAGGAAGATGTCTAGTTGATTGTCACTTCAGTTGCTAGACCCACTCATTAGGCTAGAGGGATCGTCTCTGTCTGTAGAGAGGATTAAACTTGCCAACAGTCTCCATTGAACAACCAGTCAATCTGCTCATCATACCCACACACATGTATTGCAACAAAAGCCACTAGGGCCTTTCCAATATTCCACAAGAGACATGGTTCACTTCCTGAAATCTATAAACTCTCATATCCCTCCAAAAATATTTCAGAAGGAAGTATTTGCAAAGAATTTCCATGAAGCATTAACTAAAATTACATCACAGTTATTTTCATTGGAGGGATTGTATGCAGCTCTTTCTAGAACAATCGTTTAAAACCTAAAAATTCCCCCAATTTACGGAAACACTTTCTGGTCACCATCTTCTTGCTCCTCCAACATACAAAAACAAATTCTTTTGTGTATGGAGAAGCAGGAAAAATTGCATACCAAGCATTGAAAAGAATATACGTTAAGCCATGAATATCTAGCTCACTCATTGTATAATAGAGACTTGCTCAAGACAATCACAAATTTCTCCACATTATCACTTACGAGTGCTCCCAAACTAGTTCCCCTAACCTTCGAATCAAAGTAATCGAAACGTACTCTAGACAATATAGCTATAGAAGTAGATCCGTAGCTACAGGTCCTATAACCATCCTCTACTTTGCAGTTTGTGGGTAAATTTTTCCAGCTAAACAAACTTAAATTTTGTTCTGCACGAGCAAATGGGTTCAAAATATTGGTGGTTTTTGGCACAAATATGAAAGCCTCGTTGGTTGCCATCACTATTCTATCATTATTTGGAGTTAATATTGCATTATGGGTACCTGAAATAAGTAGGACCGGAAGCAAAAAGGCATTTTTGGGTACCTATGTCTTCTCTATGATCTTGTATTTGGCAGAAGCAAACTGTAAAACCACTAACACTTCCCCAATAATGGTATTCATTTTGTATATAGTTTTTCCATGAAATATATTTGTATTTCTAGTTCCTTCTTTTGTGGTGATGAACCCAATATCCTCCATGTGCTTGCCTAGCTTTCTAACTATCCCCTTCATTACAATTCCAACAATTATCTATTAAAAAAATATATATTTTAGCAAGCATGTTGGTAATTTGATTTAGATACATAATATATGTTAGTAAGAAAAGGAAAAACAATAATTGTTTTGGAGTAGGAAAAGATACATATTTGCAGAAAAGATGATTGACGTGGATTTAGCAACCTTACATTCTGCAAGGGAACACACAACAGTGAGATTTGATGCTACACAAACATTTCATCATACAATTAAACTAACCACTACACCAAATTGATCCACTTCAAAAGCAAAACCATTAGGTGTTGTTACTAATGAAAAGAAAAAGATGTCATTCCGTCAACCTAGGGACTTTCACCCAAAGCCTTCTGGAAGGTTAGCAAAGCTTTAAATCCATATCGTTCCTCATGAGGCAAAATCAATGTGCAAGAAAGAATGCACGTTTAGTGCAAGAAAGAAAACACTAATGAGATAACTTTCAGCAATTACAGAGATAGTGTTACTTTTAATTGGGGAAAAAATGTCAAATCATATACAAGTACATCTCCTTCTCAAAATGTCCCACAAAGAGAAGGCAAGTTGATTGCCAAAATGAAACTACAAGTCAAGTAATGTCCACGAAATTAATTATACACAATGGTGTTATTTTAAGAAAATAATAATATATATGTGTTGTGTGTGTGGTGTGTGTGTGTGTGTGTGTGTGTGTAAATTACTTATGTCAAACCTAGATTTATAAATGATTAAAAAATTGAGATACAAATTTTGATCTTTTTCCAAGTTTATTTTTTATCTCTTTGTACTTATAAATTAAGGTTTACATGATTAATATAGATTTTTTCTAGTATTTGATTGGCTGCTCATGAACCCGACTTGACCTAAAACTAAAACTGTGTACAAAAAGAATCCACACCCGGTCAGTGGAAATTTAAGGCACATAGAAGTCATCTAAATATTGTTAATAATTTAATCATAGATAATGACTCCATGGGAATGTTGGAGTATAATCAATAATAATAAATTATTTGTATTAGAAGAATGTTTGGAGGCATTCCAATTGTTCAAGAAAACACAACAAAGAATTTACAAGTGCAAACTAATGATGGTTCATTCTTTGTTAGAACGTTCAAGTTATTAAGAGGTCTTCACTCATTATTCACACACTTAGTGAATATATTAGTTCGTAGGAGGGCTTTAGCTAAACATTGAAAGTTTTCTTGAAGATAAGATATTGACTCTTAGTCACTTGTTAGTTAGGCTACCATGCATCAACTTTCTATCTTAACATTGAAAGATTCCTTGGAAGTCAACATAATGACTCTTAGTCACTTGTTAGTTATGCTATCTTGCATCAACTTTCTATATTCAATTAGTAGATGTGAATGTTGGACATGAAGGTAGCATTAGCAAGTTGACTCTATAATCTGGTCACACGGATAACACATGAACATTTTCTTTATATTTAGGTAA